>BMAT01004710.1:269734-279924 GCA_019649035.1 Elysia marginata
AAATAAGAGTAATCAATTTCCAGTGGCATTGAATGGTGGGCCAGCTTTACGGAGATTAAATTAATATTGTAGTTTGCCAGAGTTTTGGAAGGTACTCTGATTTGCTGTAATGATGACAACATGGTAGCCGTACTGACTGTTGGCTTGAAGAATACCTTCTTTTGATTGTCTGAATCAGCAAGAAAGAGAATTTCCATCTTGGAATAATGCAACTTGCCTTAATAATGTTTGAATTGCGAATATGCCGCGGAAATTGAGGGTCGGGAAGAATCTGTCTTCTGCTAAAGCATATATTAATTCTTCAGTTTGAGCTTTTCGTGGTTCTGCTTGTTCCCTTTCTGTAAAATAAATTTTAGATGTAAGTAAGAAAAAAAGCAACTTTTTTTTTTGTATTCTGACAAACAATTTTGAAGCTGATTTGCCCTGTTCAATTTTTGCTGAATCAACAAGAGATCAAGAGGTTTTGACTTTTTATTATTTAATACTGTAGGCTCCCTATAGAAAAGGGTGTGAGTTTAGAAATTACATCTTATAATTATATGCAATGAAACGCTTTTTTTGTGCTGTTTTTAAAACAATGTGAATACAATTTATAAATTTGTGTCTTATCATGTTATGTCAAAAGCAACCCACCATCTGTGAAGTTATACAGCACGTTTTGTCTGAATCCCAAGTAGAATTATTTCAGTTGGGCTTTTTCATAGGTCGTAGTATTCAACTTTTAATAATATATATATTCATACTACATGTAGATATTGAATGTAACAATGCAACTTGTTTTACTCAGTATGTCACCTTTAGCTATGTGCTTAAGCATTCTTCAGGGAAATCCAGATGATCATCCAAGAATGACAAAATCCTTTTCTTAAATTATACAGGTGTCAACATGAGATCTTCACTAGTGAAAAGCTTGTTAGCAATAAAATGTTAGTGGCCTTGCTGCAATGATGACAACATGGTAGCCGTACTGACTGTTGGCTTGAAGAATACCTTCTTTTGATTGTCTGAATCAGCAAGAAAGTCCTAAAATTGCCAGTTTCTATCTCTACTTTCTTTTTGTATCTATTAAATTGTATTTTTATGTCTTAATTTAAACTGATTTTTTTTTGGTTATATTTCTCAATTCAAATGTATACATCATTAATGATTTTTTTTAAATATTTTTTTTCTCTTCGTGTTTAGGTGGTGGTGCTAGATCTGCGGAAATGAGGACAGTTCTGGCGGATATCTCCATACTCATCCCACTACTTACCTCGCCTTGAGAAGAAGAAGGAAAAAAGGGGCTGGCCCCTCGTGTCTCGTCTTACCTTCACATCCTGGCATTGCTTCACTCCCCTTACCTGTAGACCATCTGCTTTGAGCAGCTTGACTGAGGCTTGGGAGTCAGAACAGGATTGCAGGAGAATTGTACACCCTTATGTTTAAATAGGAACCCAAGCCCTTCAGTCTGTTCATTCAAGGATGTGAAAGGGAGATGAAGAGGTAGTTGTGCTCTCTCTCTATCTACCCTGGAGTTGGCACTACAAAATAGTCATGTGGTCCTGCTTATGTGAGCCCCTTATTCCGATGAAATTCAAGTTTAAACAGGAAGGACAAAAATGGTTTACCGTCGGTGGTCTGTTGTAAGACCCCCATTTTTCTGTTCTGGATTGTGGCACGGAATGTGATTTCTGAAACTCAGCGGTCTGCCCCTCGGATATGGAACAAGCAGACTGTACTCTCAACAAGGCCAGCTCTAAAGCTTTTGTGTCTCGATCAAATGAAAAAAAAAATTTTTTTTCTGGCTCTTCTTGTATTATATTTCACAGCCGCTTGTTACTTTTTAGCTTCAGGTTATTCTACCCTTACAGACGTGACCATGCCTTTATTTATTGACAATTCCAGTACAGGAGAACTGAAACCATGGGATGTGATGATCCCCCGCATTGCACATGTGACAATGACACTCTTATGATTGAGACTTGTCTGGTGACCACACCTTGTTGTTGTGCCAGACAGAAATTGTGATGTTTTTTTTTCCTCCTCGCTTCATCGTGGTTTTGTGTACAGCCTAGTGAAACTTGAGCGCACGGATGATTTCAACTGATGCCTATTGTTACCATTACCGTTTTTCAAGTTGGAAGAATGAAAAAAAATGATAATTTTTTTTTTAATTCACAACAATGTGACAGTGTATTTCAGTCTCGAGTGGCTGGTCTTGTGTTTCAAATTTTGAAAAAGTTCCTGGGACACGTATTATTGTAGTTTGTAATAGTAGACTTTAAGCGGAGACTATTTGAAAGTCTCATTGAGTGCACAGGTATTAGGAAATATTGAATTTGAATAAAATACCTTCATTCGATCTTTTGACTTTGAGGTCCCATCCTTTAAGTTTGAAAACATGCTAAATGTTCTTCAATTTGGACTTGGCATCTAGCATTGTGTGAAGTAGTTTGAAATTTCCTTTTTTTGGGCTGTCCCTTTAAACCGAAAAATACAATAATCCGTAAAGAAGTCAAAAGATTTTACAAGTCTCTTCTTTGTCTTTGTAACCATTCATCTGATAAACCGAAATGCATCTAAGCGGTACTGACTTTAAAGCGAAACAATCTGAAGCGTCCACTCCCTCTCTCTCTCTTTCTTTTTGTTTTTCCATCACTTCTTTAACTTGGGGAAGGGGAAGAACACTCCTGAGCCCTCGCTTGCCGGACGATTGATTTAAAGCTAGGTCTAGATCTACAGTCCGTGGGGCGTACCATCACTGAAAAGGGGAGCAAGGAGCCTGAGTGGGAAAGAAAGGGGGAGGGGGAGGCCTAGTCTAGCTTGTGCTCGGGTGGCGTATCTGCTTGTGTGTGTGTGTGTGGGCTCGCTTTGTCTGTGGTACTGAAACTGATTGACAGTGCCAGTGATGTAACGCGACTCGGTCATCGAGACTGGACCTTTTCTTACTGATGCATTGATGGGCCCCACATGTAGAGTGTGAGAGGCGTTCACCTAGGCCAATCAAATTTACCGAGCTTTGTAACCTCCCTCTAAATCGAGACAAAATGCGCATGCCTACAGTACAACACACCGTCACTGCATCACACTGTCGCTGTCAGTCAGCGCAGTTAGACCTGTGATTACTGATTGAGATTTGGCCTTGCGATATTCATTTTTATAATCTCTATTCTTAGACCCAATTTTGTTGCAAGCGCTTTTCGGTTCACTTTAACCAAGCATTCAGTCAAGATGTCCTAAAGAAAGCACAGTGCTCACACGATTGTCTTTAAACTTCAAATCTTATCCGGAGTGGAGGAAAAGAAGTTAACAAAAACGGAAATCTGCAAGAAACACAGCATCCGTAACTCAACGCTGACTACGATTTTGAAAGACACTGAGAAGCTACAAAAGGCCCGTGATGACTCGAAATTCCTAGCGGCTACAAAGAAAACGAAATTTTGCAGTCACGAAGAAATAGAGGATGCAGTGTTTGCCTGGTTTCGCCAAGCGATGGCGATGAATGTTCCATTGTCAGGACCAGTAGTTATAGGCAAGGCAGCGGAAATAGCACAGCTAATGAACTTCAAATGTTACCCCTACCCCCAGTTGGGTGGAGAAGTTCAAACAGAGGAAAACAATAAAAAAAAACAAAAAAACAATCAACAATGAACAAATGAACACACATTATGTCCGTGGGCTTTATTGATCGAAAAATGCAAAGAGAGACAACTTGTGATGTTGCAGTAAATGCGGCTCGATTATTTCCCTTTAAAATTTATATTAAAAAAGGACTTTTTTAAAACCAAAATGACTTTAATCCGAAATTGATTAGAAGGACCCCAAAATTTCGGTTTAAAGGGATTCTACTGTATGAGAAATCCAGCTATCTGAATATTTCTGCAATGTGATGGTTGGGTTGAATAAAAAGCAGTCCAGGATAGGATGCCCATTAACTCCAGTAGATTTAGCTATAAATGCTTATTTTCTACCTGCAAAATTTACAAGCGTCCATAAATTTCAAAACAGTTTTAGTTTTTAAGAGAAATATTGTCTCGAATTTTGGGTAGATTAGACCGCCCACTTCACTCATGGGTTAGAAAATCACAGTAAATATTTGTCAGCTTTTGATGTGATATATAAATTTATTGTTACAAAGGCTTTACAAGTTGGCCAGCCATCTTATGTTAGCTATGAGAGATGCGTGCTCTTCAGACAATTCTGTTACAGGTATAATCACTGAACATATGAAGTTTCTTTGTTGCAACAGCATTCAAAGCTACAAGTTCAAATCGTTTTACGAATAAGTGCATCTATTGACACATGATTTAAAAGTTCGGAGAATAGCAGGTTTTTTTCTAACTCTTTGAGTTACGTTAAAAAAATGGAGGGTTTTTTGTGTGTGTAGTAAGTATGTTTATGTTTAAATCGTATATACCTGGGTCCTCCTATACACTGCCAGCTTTACTTCTAGTATGTAGTATGGTTGGCTTTCTCGGTGATAACATAATATTCATTATTTCACTCATATGATCTTTTTTTTTCTTGATTAGCTTATAATTTGACTCAAACTAAACTATGGCAGCACTATAGATGTGTAAAGTTTGTTTGTCTCTCATGCCCATCTTCTCCCAGTCCCACCACCCCACCCCCCTTCCCTAAGTTATCTGTTACTGTTATTCTTACTCTCCTCAAGCGATGTACCTTTTGTTCTGACAGGTCTGTAAAGTATATTGTGTAATCTCTTTAGCCTAAGTTCTCTTTGTTGTAGCCGTACTCAATGGAGACCAATTTCAGTTATAAATATTAGTGGCCGATAATCTTTAAGTTTTATATTATTTCACTGTTTGCTGTTTTTCTTTCTGCGTTTTTTTTTTTTTAAGTTTTGTTTATTCCTGTCCATAATCACTGACGTTTCTATATGTTTTGTTATATATATATGTTCCTTTGCCATACTATTTATGATTATTATTTGGATTGAATTTGTGCCTATTAGTATTACTTTTAAAAATTTGGGTGTTTGGTTTAACATTTAACTAGAATACTGTTATTAATTTTAATTAAAACTTCATTTCTTTTTTTTTTTTGGCTTTAATCTATTTGACATTTTTTCCCAGTGATTGTGAGATTTTTTTTTAACTCATTGGGTTTCATGGTTAAAATTTGCAGGGAAAGCATTGTAATGAATGGTAACATTTTTCCACGGGCTCTGTTGATGCAAATAGTTGAAATTTTTCATAAATTGAAATTGCTATTTTAACTAGGCAGAAAATGTCCTCTTAGGATGTGTTTTTCAAGCACTAGTATGAAACACTGACTTACTGAGAAAAAAAATGAAGCAGAAAATGTCTAGTTAATTAGTTTGGATTTTTTGTAATTTTACTTAAGCAGCGTATACACGACATTTGTCCTTATTTTTAAATTACAATTATTTTTATTCTTGCCCTCGACAATTTAAATTATAATTACAATTTAATTCAGAGGGTGTAGATGCTAAACATCATCAGGAAGTTGGTTTTTTTTTTGTAAAAATAATAATAATAATAATAATAATAATGATTAGTGTTAGTCCAAGTGGTCTTCATAGATTTAGCCTGCAATGGAGAGGGGATTTTTCTCGGTGTTTAAAGTACATGAGAATATTTTTTTTCAATAGATCTGCAGCTTGTTTGTTCTTACCTTTTTCATTTTATACGTCTTTTTTTTTTTTAATCAGCTCATTAGTCAGCATGTCTCTAAAGTGAAAAAAAAAAAGGTCGGGGTGGAAAAGTCTATACAAGAACTGTTTCGTAAGATTAAAGAGGAAAAATGTCATGTCAAAACGTGTCACTATGCGAAAATGTTGATAAACTGGCTGTCAATAAAAATGGATCATACTGTGTATTATTGTTATTATTTAATTGCTCAAGCAACAGACAATTTGCCATTTGATGATCTGTTATAAAAATGTTCAGTGTATACTCTAATTAATGCAAACTTATTGATTCATTTCTTGCCTTTTCTTTTTCTTTTTTTTTTCGGTTCAGTTTCCAGTTTTTAGAATTGCAAATTCCAACAAAAGGAGGCACATACAACCCAACATTGTGGTTAAAATTAATCAAGGATATAGGCCTATTGCATTTTAACTTCTTATGGTTCATTAATGGAATATAATTGTCTTGCGTTCTATCCAAAGGAGTCTTTAGCTTGCACAGCTTAGTTTTTAGGCATAGGCTTTCAAAGTTCAGTTGGTTTTCAGAAGTATTTTTTATTTTTGTAGAGATATTGAGGCTAAAACCATTTCTGAAAAGTTTTAACACCAGATCGACGTTAAAATTTCTTGTTTTAAAAGTTAAATTTTAAGTCTTTAAGGTATGGTCGCTTTTACACCTTTGAAGTTGTTCAAACTCTAAATGCAATTTGCGCCTTTTTTC
The DNA here is from genome assembly GCA_019649035.1 of Elysia marginata. NCBI lineage: Eukaryota > Metazoa > Mollusca > Gastropoda > Plakobranchidae > Elysia > Elysia marginata. The sequence goes on from BMAT01004710.1 coordinate 276,106, forward strand.
TGAAATTTTAACCCTGCCGACTGCAAAAGGTTTTAACTTGACAGTATGCAGCTTTTCTGTTTGTTGTATTTGGAAGAAGAGAAAAAATAAGCTTTTCTTTGATACCAATTCAATACCTTACAACTTTCAAATTTTGACAAGATTATTTTGATTGGTTGCAAGACAATTCGTTATTTCAAATTTTTGATGCATAGTTTTGGGTTGTTTTTTTTTTTATAATTGAATGCAATATGAAAAGATTAAATTTAATTTTCAAATTTTTCTTGGAAACACCTTGGGAAGATAGTTGTAATTACTGAATTAGCATGTAGAGGACTTTTTTTTTAATACCCCATACATTCAACGGTTCACTAAAGAGCAGTACAGTTGAGTCCCATTAATTCAAATCAAACTTAGATGATCCCAACATTTAATTTGAACTTAGTTGAAATTACTAATTTTATCCATTGTTTTTTTTTTTTAAGGAATTATATATTTGATAATTTGAAGTAAAAGCTTGTTCCTGTAGAGTTGAAAGTATCTGGACTGTAATTATTCAGCTGCTTTATAAAATTGATAATTAAAATAAAGGCAAGGGATTTTTTTTCTTCTTTCCCATATGCCTGCTTTAATGAAATGTTAAGTTCTAGTTTTATTAGACCATGAATTGCAATACTAATTACTACCCTCTAAAATTCAAAGAGTTCTATTCTCAAACTAAACAGTATAATGTTTGCTATAATGGTTTTTGAAAATAAAATGATGTGTACAAATTATTTGAATTTTTTTTTTCTTATTTCAAAGAGGCTAAAGACATTATTGATGTTCAGAAGGCAGACAGTTCTTTTCTTGAAGACATTGTCTCAGCTCTTAATAAAATTTAAGGAAAAAGAAATTATTTTTGTGACTTTTTTTTAGGCTTATTTGATGAAAATAAATATGAAATGCGATAGTACATATATTTGATATCCATCTCTTTGGAAAGGTCACATTTTACACACGTCTGCGTACTATTTTTATCAAAATAGTAAAATAGTGGGCGAAAGAACGCACATAACCAAAATAGTATTGCCCTCTGCGGATGTTTCATTCTGGAGAATTTAGGTTAGATCTAATAGTCGTAAAATTTGACTTACATGTAGAAATCAATTTAGATCATCTAGATTCAGAGCTAGATATAGAAGATATTTTGATGTAGAGTCTGTATGAGGCTTGATCTAGAGTATATATTAGGTCTAGACCTAGACTAGGTTTTACTTTTAGGCGCCATTTTTCTTTCATTTTAAGCTCTGCCTGTCATGTTTTCTTCTGTTTCAGCCATAGGGCCTAGGCTCTGCGTGTCAAGTTATGTAATTTATGAGGGTCACTGTTTTGTTTTATTCTATAACGCCATGAGCATTGGTTTCTATTTACTTTTTAGGTTCTTATCTATCTCAGATTGTTATATATATATAGCCTATATATATTTTTTAAAAATTTTTTTTTTGGTTGTCTTGTTTGAATGTTCTTCTTTGGTGATTTGATGTATTATTTTTAGTCAAAGCCTTAGGTGTTGTCTTCGTGTCTATGGCAATTATGTTCATCCTTATTTGGTTTTCAAATACTTCATGAATTATTCTAACTTTAGTTGGGTTTTTTTTTTCATGAAATTCAGATGTCATAAAAATACTTCATGAAATATTTTAAGTTAAGGTTGTTTTTTTTTTTTAATGAAATTAAGATGTCATACTCATAGGCCTACCTGGCTATTGTTGCATTTTATTTCTAGTTATAGGTTAAGTCTTTTCTTTATTTTCTTTTTATCTACATGCCTTGTTTGTGTCATTGCTGAAACTATGAAATGAATTATGAAAATGATAAATAAAAGAGGAAAAATATTCAAAGGAAAAAAAAAACAAATAAAATGTTTGTGATGCTAAAACGCTGGAAAACAAGGTTGTTTTGATTTTTTTTATTTTATTTTGTATTGGTGTTTAGTTAAAAGTGTTATAACTTTGTCTAATTTATGAAAGAAAGGGTATGAAATTAGCTGTGGAGAGTAATGGACTAAGTGGAAATGTTTGAAATGTCTGCCTTTAGTATGATTCCAATCTTTGACTTATAAAAGCTTCAGCACCCCCCGCCTTACCACTTAGAGAAACATGTCGCCACCATGGACCTCAGTTTTACTTGTTTTGGACAGTGGGAGACGACTATGATAAATCCCTGAATTTTGGAGCATAGTTAGGCGGGAGATTATACAAGAGAATTGCCAGCTGATCAAAAGCATTCAATGATCAGGGCTGGCCTGTAAAGGATTTGAGTGATAAAAAAAAAGGATGAAATCTGTAACCTAAATTATAGTTTGATTAAAGTGAATATTCAAATTATTCAAGTTTGAATTACCTTAGAGGTATGTTGTCGCACATCCACAGAAAATGAGCTGCAAGTAATAAATTCCTTCTTTTTTGTTGTTGAGAAAATGCCATTTAAAGGTCTATTTTTCCTTCTTTTTCTCTATATCTAAAATCAACAAAACTGTACCTCCCCTTAGAATATAGATAATTTTATGAAATTTGTTACGTTTGGAAGCTTAGAGATTAGTTGAAATGGCAACATTCAATCCATTCACTATGAACTTTTAGTGCTTAGACTTGTTAAAGTTGTGCAAAAAAAAAATTCAAAATTAAAGGATGGAATAGTCATAAGTTGGCTAGAGATATTAATATTGATGTTTAGATCGTACTTGTCTATGACCTTGATTGAAGTGGTGGTGGTGATGATGATGAAGATGGTGGTGGTGGTGATGACGATGGTAGTGGTGGTGATGACGATGGTAGTGGTGGCGATGACGATGGTAGTGGTGGTGATGTTGACGATGGTGGTGGTGATGATGATGAAGATGGTGGTGATGGTGATGATGATGGTGGTGGTGGTGATGACGATGGTAGTGGTGGTGATGATGAAGATGATGGTGGTGGTGCTAATGATAATGATGATGTTGGTAATTAAGGTAATGATGGTGGTGGTGTTGATGATGATGAAGATAGTGGTTGTCTATATATTGATGATGATAATTGTGTTGGTGGTGTTGAAGATGATAATGATACTGATGAAAACAACGATCTCTGCATTGAAGTAATAAGCGCAGTGCTGGTTAGATTAAAAATATTAGCAGATGAGTACCTAGCTTCTGATGATGTCTCCTAATTAATTTGTTTCCATGGACTTATTTTCATGTATTTGCACTTCATTTGAAATAAGTAGTCTAAAGAAATTAAAGATATCATCGTCAAGAAAAGTTGAAAACGAAAAAGAAGACATGCATTTTGAAACGATGACTAAGAAAAAGAGGCTAAGCCTACTAGGCGTTACAAAGATGTCTGGATAAACTGCAAGCGCAAACTCAGCAAAGACCATTCATTATCATGTAAAGATACACCAACATGTATAAGAAAGTCGGTGAGGTCTGTCCTTACGCTAGGGACGAGAAGAGAGAGAGAGAGAAGGGGCGTCAGGAGACAAGAAAAAGGAAGAGAAAGGGCGGAAGGTGCTGGCCAACTAAACAAGGTAAATATTTGATGAGATAAAAAGGCTAAGGCAACTAGATTTTTTTTTAAATAACCAGAGAAAGGGCTGAGATAGAAAGAGAGAAACGATGCACAGACAAATGGTTAGGAATAGAAAGAAATGGCTGACTGACAAATGGTTAGAAATAGAGAGAGATGGATGGGGAGATACGACAGACAACATTAATGGTTAGAGATAGAGAGATAGTGCTGAGAGAGATAGAGGGACAAAGCAGACAGACAGATGCTTAGTTAAGGATAGAGAGAAACGACAGACAGACAAATGGTTAGA
>BMAT01004710.1:471197-482740 GCA_019649035.1 Elysia marginata
TACTACTACTACTACTACTATTATCTCTACAACCACCACCACCACCATTATTCTTATTCCTTTTTCCGCCAGGTGTTTTTCTCTTACTAGTCAATCGAAACAATAGCCCGAAGGTTTGGGCCTACAGGTCGGTGTTTCCTGTCGTGTGGGCTGTCATGTTTGCATTCCCCTTATACCAGGTGAGTGTTATAATTAATATGAGGAAAGTGGATCAAAACCGATCCACCTTAGTATGGCATACGCGTAATGTGAAAGGGCAACAAGAATAATTTTAGAAAGCCTCATGCCTAAATAATTTTGCTGATGCTTAAATCACCCTTTTTCGATTTTTTTATTCCCTTCTTTTTTTTTTAAACCCGTCCCAAATTTAATTTAATAGGGTCCGAATCACCTCGAGAGGTGACTGTGGTATGATCTGATAGGAGATGCAAAAGAGAAACTAAGGTTGAAAAAGCTAATCAAGGCAGAAATTCAGCAGATAGGGCATTGTGTTAAGGCTGAGAATAGTAAAGAGAGGAAGACGAAGAGAGATAAAGGGGCAGTGAGAAAGAGAGAGAGAGAGAGAGAGAGAGAGAGAGAGAGAGAGAGAGAGGGAGGGAAGACGAAGAGAGATAAAGGGGCAGTGAGAAAGAGAAAGAGAGATAAAGGGGCAGTGAGAAAGAGAAAGAGAGAGAGAGGAGATTGATAAATAGATGGATAGATATTTAGATATACAGGATAACCTATGTTTTATCTCGACACCGTCCCATAGATCGGTAGCTCTTCAGGCGATTGATAGACAGGTAGAGAGATAGATAGAAGGATAGATAGATAGATAGATAGATAGATAGATAGATAGAGATAGATATATGGGGTAGGGGAGAGAGAGAAAGAGGAGGCTCTGATAGATGATAGAACGTGATATGACTATGTAAACTAGGACATTTAGACGGAGGGTAGACAACAGGCAACATCTTTAAAACAAATACAAAAGCAAACATAGATAGAAACAAAACAAAAATAGAATTAAAACATCGTCTTAAATTAAAAGACGAAGAGAGAGAGAGAGAGAGAGAGAGAGAGAGAGAGAGAGAGAAATAGTGGTATAGAGAATCAAAGGAATATTTTTTTATTTTTAATGTCGCCCCTTAAGTTGTTTTGAATTCTCTCTACGACGTCTTTCCAATATGTTGGTTGAGTTTTCTTTATTATCTCTTTAAGCTAGAATATACTCAAAGACTCTCTCTGAAAAACAGCATTATTCTCCTAAAAAAAAATTTAGTGAAATTTTTCACTATAAAGATCGACATAAGGCTTCTTATTTGATCAAGTTTGTTTCATTTCGTTGCTACCGTAGTGTCTTCTTTATTTCTCATTCTTCCCTCGATAATACATTGACCCTTTTACAAACCCAAGAACCGTAATTCTTATTTCTTTTACTGTTTCAGGCAGCGAGAGTGAACTCTATCTGCTTGCGGATACACAAGGTTGCCTTGGAGATGCGGGTGTTTGGTTACAAAGGGGCGTCACTCATAGACCTTGACTCTTTTATGATGTTTGTCAACAATACGAAACTGAGCGTAAGATTGCTATTCAGTTGATGGATAAACAGAGAAAAGAAATGAACATTTAAGATAGATAGATGGATAGAGTAATAAAACAAGGATAGACAGAAATAAAGAGAGAGATAAAGAGAGGCAGAGGGGAGGGAAACTAAGGGAGGAAAGAGAGTGAGGAAATAGAGAAATTTAAGGCGAAAGAGATGGAGGGACAGAGGGAGCATTAGGGAGAGAGAAAGAAAGATAAAGACAAATAGTATGTGTCTAAGCAAAAAGGTAAATGTAAGAAAAGCTTTATAAAAAATAGTTTTTAAATGGGATAGACGGCGAAGGTTGAAAGGAAATACTGTATTAGAAAGGGAGAAAATTATTTTGGCATTAAAAGCCTCTAACTAATAACTAGTTTAACGGACTTGCGTCTGATTTACTCAGGTTGCCTCACATAATTATCTGTTATTTTATCAATATCTATATCACATCATGATCTAACTTAGACTACAAGTAACAATACAAGTGCTGGATCAATGTACTTCCAAATTTATTATTGCCTTCGGCGACATTTGGATATTCCCGACCAAGTTATAGCAAGTCACTTAGAGAGACGCTAAGCAAAGACCATCGCCTTGAAACTTTTTATTTTTAGAAAGCGTAGCCAGCAACACGGTTAGAGCTCTATTTCTTTGAATGTCAAAAAGGTGCGTGCCGAAGGTTCATCAAGTCGAGGGTTCGAATCATGCCAAAAGCGAGCGTGTTTAGGCCATCTTCATTTAATGCCTACTTCTATCAATTGCCAATTAGTTGTACATGTAAGTTTTTTCAATACTTTAATCATTATGGATGAAATATTATACAATAATAATAACACTAAGAAGAAGAAGAATGATGATAATGATGGTGACGGTGATGATGACGATAAAAATAATAGTAATAATAATAATAATAATGATGATAGTAGAAATAATAATAATAACAACAACAACAACAATAATAATAATAATAATAATAATAATAATAGTAATAATAATAATAATAATAATAATAATAATAATAATAATAATAATAATAATAATAATTCTTCATTTGTAAAGCGCCTAAAATCGACTAAAACAGAGCCTAGTGGCGCTAATACACACATTTTATGGTTTTGTTTTTTCCACAGGCGAAGCTTTTCCATGTATACGTGATCCCCTCCAAACTGATCTTCGGGTGCCTGGTCGGTGCGTTCATCCTCCTCGTCCTTATTCAGACCAGCAATATCGGCCCAGCCAACCTCATCATCTAGCTCTCATCGCCTTCAACGTTACACAATGCATTATCATTGAAATCAAAATCTATGGTTGATATGTCCATTGCGTTCAAAGGCATTGGGTGCCGTATTCTACAGAGTTGAGCCGGCGTCATTGTAGAAGATACGATGTATGCAGAGCAGCCACCACAATTTGTAATCACATTTCAAGGCTGCCGCTACCATGCTATATGATGAGTCGTCAATGGCAGCGGATATCACACTCATCAAAGCTAAATTTACATCACTGTCAGGACTTGTGTACGTCCAGCCATCACATCGTGTAATCCCTGCTACATGTATTCTACCATGCTCTATGCAGTTTCGCTAATGCCACTAGACAATGTATACAGTTCAGCTATCACATCGTGTTATCCCAGCTTAAAGCTGCTTCGTGTAGTGTCTGTCGTCAATGACATAAGATATTCTATTCACCACATTGAAAAATTAATCCTTGTCCTGCCATGTGTAAAATCAAGCCATGACCTCCTGTACTCACAAACTAAGCCTGCTACCTGCAGTATCGTCAACAGCATCGGATACCATATTCTTCATTGTGAAAACCCCCATTGTCGCATCACGCATACGATTTGAACCTCGAAATCATCACCAGTGCAAGATCCTTACTGCGTCAATATAGCCGAATACTCCACTGTGGCAGTATCATTCACGAGAGGGCAACGCTTATCTTGTCGAGGTCCTTTTGACGGTTTCTTCATCATGATGCCATTACCATTGTGATCTCAACGAAAAAGATAGCCATAAGGATAGGATGAATTTGTTCGTTGTCAAAAAACTTTACCTCGTCGTCCTTATCGTCGCTGTTGCTGTTATTAATTATGAGGATGTGATAAAGAACATCTATATAATTATGTGCAATACGTTACCTATCTACAGTATTTGCTCGTTGCCAATTTAGCATTATTGTCTCTTGTCTACGGAAGTTCATGGGACTAGTTTTGTTTTGCTCTGTTGATTTCCCCAAAGTCTATCTATAGATCTCAAATAAAACTGCGGAAGAAGAGAAAAACTACAATTGCTTTATTTCCTTTATGTTGTGGTTACTATATAAGGCTCACTAGCATGGGCAAAATGACATAATTATGTAAAAAGAAACCACACGGCTGTGATCACTGTTTATTGTTCACCCGGGCTAATTTTTATTATGTGAATTTAAACTCTCAATAAGCATAAAGATTTCCGAAGGCTCCGTCGAAGGTTTGCTCAAAATGTAACTTGGACCTCAACATGTTGTCTTAAAAAATATACGTGAGATTACTTGGCACGGCGGAAATATCCATTGAATGTCTTGCTCCAAATATGGATTGGAACTCAAAATGTTGTACTAAAAGTTTGGACGTGCGATTACTTGTTGCACCGTGCCTAATCTATAATGAAAAAAGAGTGCGTTCAAAGATCCAAATTTTTTTGTTCAATATCCACTCCCTATTATTGCATGTGAAATCCGTCTAGTTATAACCAGTTGGATGGGGTTCATATCTTCTATGTTTTTGGGATGATCTCCAACCTTTTCGACCCAAGCGCCATAGCCTTACTCGTGAAATCTAAACTAGAGTTGAAGGACTTAAAATCACCACGAGAACAACAGAGTGATGCGCAAGATTGATTGGATGCAAGCCATTGATCTCTTCACAGGGGAGCATTGAACTGAAGTCTGATTCGTCGTTGCTTTTGTCATTGAAATTTGTAGGCTTTCAACTGGGAATATGAGATTAGAGCGCGAATCATCGTTACTTTTTCCGAACTCCCTCTTTGCTTGCGGACAAGAACGATAAGTTTGTGCTCTGTTCTCGTTCCCGGTTCCATAAGAACAACATGTTGTTGAACACTGGATGCAGACCACCTGTGACCACTATTATGTATAACATTGAACTTCACTCTGACAAGATGCTCCTGTTGCCTTTGTAGGTTTTCAAAACTGTTCAACCATGAGAACCACATGGTAGGGTATATCGGATACATATGGGACTGTTCCATGAACCTTATAAAAAATTCTCTAAGAGCAGTTTCCCTTGAGCAATGGTGAGTTTTTATACCTTATCGAGAGCGATATGGTTGTGGTGCTAGGGATGGTGTGTATGTATGTGTGTGTGGTGGTGGTGGGGGGGGGGGNAGTGATGGTGGTGGTGGATAAATTTCGTGTCTTTCTTAGCATAACTTGAGATTGGATCTTTTTTATATGAGATTTTTTAACATATAAAAATGCTCAAATATTAGGTGAAGGCAATTCAGAGTTTCAATAGAAAAGCAACAAGATGTCATGCAAAATCACTTTCCTTGTTGTATCTTTGAAACAGACACTCCTCTGTGATGTGTGTGTGTGTGTATGATATGGTTATTGGCAGAATGTCATTAGTTACTAAACTAAACAGCAGTTTTAATGTAGCACCTAATCCACTAAAAATTTCAAGCGCTTTACATGGGTTCCCTGACAAACAAATTTCCATAATTATGAACTCACATAGCATCAGAATCTAAATCCCACCACTGTAATAAGTAATATACTGACATAACTAAATTGAACTAAACCTTTTAAACGCTAAATTTAAATAATTGTTGATACCATAGCTCGCTTATCACTGTTGGTTTTCGCAATTTTTATTTCGACAGCGAAGAAAACGAAACTCTGGCAAATGGTGCTCATAACTCCTATCAAACTTTTGTACTTTGAAAAAAAAATTGTTACCAAATCTGTGTGTGTTGATAAACTAAAATAAATGGCCTTCTCGCGACCAGTTTAAATTCGTCGAATGTCGGAAAATGTGGTTTGTAAAAACGGCCTTTTGAAAGTTTAATAAATTATTTTCCTCCTGCCCTCTTCATTGTGTAGCAGCGTGGCTCAATGGTTGGCGGGTTGGACTTGTGATCCGGTGATCGCGGGTTCGATTCCCAACCACGATGACGCATGTTGTCACTGCCTTAGGAAAACGATTTATCCACTTTTCCCTAGTCCACTCATTAGTAGAATGGGTACTTGGTTAAAGGCAGTGCATGAGATTTGTGGAACGCTAGTATTTGAACGCCTAACAGGCAGCCGTACTGTAATGCTTTGAAATATGAGTTGCATTTGCTTTGGTGTGTAAATACGTAAAGTCTTGAGACTGCCTTCAGTGGTGGAAGACTAGAACCTGATTGAGTTAGAAGATTTTGATATTTTCATTACATTTATATCTTTGCAACTTATGCCCGGGACAATCAATCAAAGTGCAGTACCTGCAGTAAAAACTATATAGGAGATACTGCACTTTGATTGTCTCCTGCAGACTTTGGCAAAAAATGCAGTGTCCACAATATCAGAACTTTTAAATCTGTGTCGATTAAGTACCCCTGCTGATTGACCGTTCTTTTTTTTTCACTATTGACATCATATTTAGGGATGCGCGCGTGAGATATGGTGTGTACGTGTGTGTGTGTGCCCTGTGTGTAATTTACGCGTGCAAGCATGTGAATGTGAGCATTAATTTTTCTTTTACTGTACTTTTTATATAATTTCTAATGATGTTATGCGCATAGAGCATTCTTTTTGAATGGGTTCAGCTACAGACTTGTATGCTAGAGCGCAATGCGCACTATAAATTCTATTTATTATTATTATTATTATTATTATTATTATTATTATTATTATTATTATTATTATTATTATTATATCAAAGCTTTGTAATTGGAAATACGATTATAGAGCAAAGTACCGTTCCTGTTGGAAAACTTCCCCTTTGAAGTCAGTTACTTGCAGGCAAGAACGATAACTTTGAGCTATCTTCTCGTTCTCAATTTTAAAAATAGCGGTGTCTGACTCAATTGGAACAGTCACGAGATAATTAAATAAAAAATAAAACCTAACTTCAATTTTTAAAAACTCTAGCCGCTTGTTTGAGAATATTCTTTCCTAAATGTGTTGTCGATATGGCATAACCTGTTGTATAATTATGCTTGTTGCCTTTGTCTTTCAACTAATAAATGCAATCTATGAATATTATGTTCTTTCTATGATTTTATGACTTTTATTTCTTTTTTTTATGTGTGCTGATCAGAAACGTAATAGAATGAATTAAAAAAAAAATGTTACATCTCATGTATTAATTATAATATTGCTGAATTTGAACAGAGTTCATGGTTCAGTGAGTGTCAAGTTTTGGAGTGGGGTGTGGATGATTTGTGCAAAATAGATGAAACGCCTTAATATTGTGCTGTGCAGCATGCCCTACCTGCAACAATAAATACAATGAACTAAACCAAAAGCTTTTGTGCAGTTTTGTGTCTAAGAATCTCTCTAGCGCATTAAAAATGAGTCGGATGTTGCAATTTTATTTACATCACAAGATGTTGATATATTGAGCAATGCCTTTTTTCTGAGCTTTCAGGTACAAAAAGAGATTGCATGGAGCTATTGTGCAAAGATGTTTAAACTTAAAAAAAATCTGGTTTAAAGAGAAAAAGAACAAATTTATTTGAAACTATTGTGCAAAGATGTTGAAACTGAAAAAAAAGTTTATAGAGAAAAAAAAACAAATGTATTTTTTAAAAGGCCTTTCTCAACTCCAGCCGTCTTTACCTAGGTAGCAAGACTTTTTGATATGCCTAGAAGTATACTGTAGGTTTTTTAGGATTGATAATACTAGAGACCTTGCGCGCCGACGACGATAACGTATGACGTCATAACACACAGAGGTAGCGTGGGATTTTACAGCAGACGATTGGCTGACGAACTCCGAAAGCCCATCAGCCATCTTGGATTTCCCCCGCCATGGGCTTCGTTCTCCTGAGCGGGCCCGTAGCACATAAAATCTAATATTGGGAGTCGGAAACTGCTTCATTTAGGGAGAACCCCGCCCCCCTCCCTAGCATAAATAAAGCCCTAATATTTAGATGTTAAACTAGTTTCAAACTAAAAAAAAAAGCCCCTGTTCATTTCCATAAATATCGCTTTTAACACTCAAGGCATAAGATAAACCCCATCTTTCACCAATGTTTTTAATGATATCATTAGTTTATTTATTGAGATTTTTACTAAAAAAAGGAGGGTAAAAAAGAAAAGTCAAGTCGAACATTGATACGTGACAAAGAAATGGGTATGTCATGTATTCATTTTTCTTACTCTTATACTTAATACACCTCACTTCTTGTCTAGTTAAAAAAGTTCTATTAGATTGCTTATGATTGAATTGTTATGAATTTTATATATTTATTTATTCCTAACAGTCACGCTTAGACCAAAACTCGAGTGTATACCCTTCTGTCAGCAACCATTGTCATGCGCTTTCCCGTTGAGAAAAGTCAAATTCATTAGTTTTATGCATTGAAACTGCCTTTAGTGTTACATTGTGCAATGGTGACTCATATCATATAACTGACTGTATGATATTATCTACCTTCATAGTTTGTGTCTTTCGTTCTCTCGAGCATGGCATAGGCCACAATGTTGTATAACTGTACCAGCTCTAGTGACTACCACAGACTATATATAGGGTGTTGACTACCGAATATGTCGTGTTGACCTTTGACACCGTGACCCCACAAAAGCTTCAGGCTTGAGGTCAAAGCGTAGGTTTAACTTTAAGGCCTACATCTAGTCTTATGCCTTTATCTTGCAAGTGCGTGCGTGTGCTGCGCGCGTGTTGTGATTGAAATGATTGATGCGATCAAAGGTCAACAGCCAATTAGTGTGGTTTGCCATGGGTGCAGGAAACCAAATAAAACGTATGGCCGCCTTGCATAATTTGTTAACGATACTAAAAAGTAACCTTGAATGGTATTAGCATGATAAATATAGAGTTCGTTTTATTTGAACTTAAAAATAAAATGAAAGGTCATCATGAAGTTTTAGAGTGAAGAGTGCGACAACAACAATAACAACAGCAACAACAATTACAACAACAATAACAGTAATAATAACAACAATAATGCTAATAATAATCATAATAATAATAATGATATTAATAATAATATCACCTAGATTTATATGGCGCCTTTTACAATAAAATAAAGTCTTAAAGCGCTTGACAAAATAAAAACTGCACAATTTCCTCCATACAGGTTTACAAAAACATGGATAACGTTGAAAAATCAATTGAAAAATAAAAATAGGTATATCAAGTGCAAAAACATGGACAAGAACATTTGTTAATTAAGGTTTCCTATAAAATTTTTTAAAGATAGTGTTTTACTTGCAGTTACAATCCGAGACGGAATAAGTATGACTGCGCATCCCCCCAAAAGAGAAACTTAAGGCAATTCATACCCTAAGGAAAAAGAAAAGTTGTTGACAGTTTTAAAAGGGTTTCGGTGTTTATACCCTGATGCTGTACCTTCTCACATCTTGGCAATTGCAAGGAAATCTAAATATGATGTTATAGTTGCCGACAAATTTTGATAATCATTAAACCATTGTGACGGTTCTTGTTCATAGAATGAATGAACGTAATTATTATTATTATTATTATTATTATTATTATTATTATTATTATTCTTATGATTATTATTATTATTATTATTATTATTATTATTATTATTATTGTTATTACATGTGTACTATTATTATTATTATTATTATTATTGTTATCATTCTTTTTCTTCTTCTTATTCTTTTTCTTCTTCTTATTATTATTATCACAACAACATAAAAAGTAGAAGTATTAGTGCTTTATTTAACACCATAGGCTACTGTTATTCGTATGTAAAACCTATAATAATACTGATCTTACATTAGTTTATCTCTCAGTTACAAGAGGCAAGACGCGGCTAATTGTAATTAAAAAAAATATTATATCCGAGACTGAAATATAACGTTGATGCCTTCAAGCCCCCCCCCCCCCCATTTTAATGTATATATCACAGAGTTCCAGATTTTTGGCAGTGAAACGTAATACAAATCACAACGTTTTGTAAATGTTCATATACGCAGTCTGGTAATTTTATTTATTGTTACTAAACGAAGCATTCGTATTGAGATTCCTGTAGCAAAATTTACTTTTGTTGTTATTGTACCTTCAGATTTGACATGCTTAATGTGAAATTTATTTGTAGAAAAAAAAATTACGAATAGAACGGCTTCTTGTTTGCAGTTAACACTTCTCTTGTATAAACCACGCAAAAACAAACAAACAAAAAAAAAAAACAATAAAAAAGAAACCCCACAGCTTGTACTGTCCAGATATTTTTATTTCTTAAGTTTTCCCCGCGTTTGTTAAGACATGTGATTTGTTAGTGTCATTCTTTAGTAATCATTAAAAGAAACAAATGATAAGATAATAAATTATATAATAAAAAAAGAAAGATTAGATAAAAAAGATAAGATATTTTTTATTCAACTGCAGTGGGAAACTGGTTTTTTTTTACGCCATCACATTTGTTCGTGTCATTCTTTAGTGTACATTAAAGGAAACATGCTACGATACAATAAGATAAAATAATATATAATAAAAAGATAAGATAAGATAAAATAAGATAGGATATTTTAAATTCGATCGCAAAGAAAATCTTGCTTTTACAACAAGTCAGTTGTTCATGTTATTTTTAGTATACATCAAAGGAAACAAATTATAAGATAAAATAAGATAAAAAAATAAATGATAAAAAAGATAAGGTAAGACAAAAAAGATAGATATTTTTCATTTATCCGCCGGGAGAAACTTGTTTTTTAAAAACATGTTAGTTGTTCGTCTTATTCTTTAGTATACATTAAAAGAAACAAATTATAAGATAAAATACAATTAGACAAAACAGATAAGATATTTTTTATTCAGTCGCAGTGGAAAACTTGTTTTATACGACATGGCAGTTGTTCATGTTATTCTTTAGTAAATTTAACATTAATTTGAAGAAGATTTAAAATAAGATAAGACAAAATAAGATAAGATTATTCTTCCTTCATTCTCAGAAGGGAAATTGTTAAGGACAGTGTCCAGGTACATGTTTTTCACAACCAGTCAAAATCAGTCGGTAGTCGAAATTAAAAAGTAGTAATGTATTGATATCACAGAAAAGCTTATTAGCGAAAACGGTGGCCTTCATGAATTACGCACCTTGACCCGTAGACCGAAGGCTAAAACAGAAGTGAACATAACACGACACGCAGATCCTAAAAATCGAAGAAAAATGGCGCTTTAAACTTAGACCTAATACAGATTTTTAGATCACGGTATTTTCTATATCTAGATTATCAAAGCGGACGTCCAGATATAACTCAAATTTTTAAGGTTTTAATTTAGATTTTTGATCCGTATCTCACCTTAATTAAAAAAAACCGAAGGGAGTGAAATTAGACTCTATATTGTTTGTGTGTGTTTTTCAAAATGATAGGTAGACGTGTATAAACTATGACCTCTCCGATTGGACTTTCTGTATTTTTAAATGCAACAATTGAAAAAGCTCTATCATGCTTCTATGTACAGTTATAACTGTTTTAAGTCGCAGGGTGATGACTTAAGAAATTTCAGAAATAGGAGAAAATTGCGTTTAAATTTTAGACAACAGTTCTTTTTTCTTTTTTTAATTACAGTACATTAATCCCGTTTGGGAAATTTGGTTTCATTGCTCAGCGTAAATGTGTCGCCACAAGAGCAGCGCTACTAATGCCCCAGCAGACCAGATATTTGAAAGCCACTTTTAACCCACATGCAGGGCGTTGCAGGCGCATACGACCGGCTCTGTGACCTTGCGGTAAGACACTCGCTCAGAGATCGGAAGGTGCGTGGTTCGAT
>BMAT01004710.1:573590-588270 GCA_019649035.1 Elysia marginata
AGGCAAGGGGTTGTAAATAATGTTTTTCAGAAACACGTAGATAACCCGACCTATAGCTTTACTCAAAATTAATGCGTAAAACACAAAAAGAGAAAATCTAACCATACTGAAGTTGTGATACAATCTCTATCAACATATTAGATATAATACATAAGCCACACATTAAAAAACTAAAAAGACTAAAAAACAAAAAAACAAAAACTAATTTCCTGCCAAGTACATTAAACAATACATGCATTGGTGTATTTTCTTTCTCTCTCCCAATTTTCTTTTCTAAAACCTCCCACTTAATATCTTCACTAACATGAAAAACCAAACGGAAGAACGACTTGTAAATCAACGCGATCATGAAAGAAGTTATTCGTCAACACCAAAACGGTCTCGTAAACACTTCTCTAATATTACTTTATCGTCTGCAATCTCTTTTCCCCAGTAATTCTATATTTCCCGCGAGTTAAGTCCACTTTGGTGACTTCCGTTTCCCCTGCAAAGTGCATGTTATTAGATTGGCTTTGCTTCATTGATTGACCTTAGATCAATGTTTGGACATATGCAATTAGTTTATGAAGAGAAATCAATTATGGTTAAGTTAAAGATCAATATATACCTAGTTCTACTAGAAGAAAATACAAGCATGAAAATCTAAACATTGAGAAAGTAAAGTTCATAATCTCCTTTGTTTTTTTAATTGGGGCAGTTAGATGGCTCTCAAACACGAACGAAGACATTTCTAACGACGGGTTTCCTGGCTTTTGATCTATTGAAAATGATATATTATTAGAAAAAAAGTTATTGGTCTTTACGATTTTGATACTAGCGGTGAGATTACTGCGAATTGAAGGGGTGATTGATTTTTGTTAAAAGTTAGTTCCTTTTTATGATGGAATCTCAGCACTGGATGTGGAAGTAGTTGTCGAGGTGGAGATCTGGTAGTGCTACCATTATTTGTTGTATTTGGAAGAAGTGCTGGCAGCAGCAGCGGAAGAAGTAGCAGTAGAGGCAGTAGTAGTAATAATTGCTGTAGTAGTAGTAGTAGTAGTAGTAGTAGTAGTAGTAGTAGTAGTAGTAGTAGTAGTAGTAGTAGTAGTAATAGAAAAAGAAGAAGAAGAAGAAGAAGAAGAAGAAGAAGAAGAAGAAGAAGAAGAAGAAAAAGAAGAAGAAGAAGAATAGAGTGAGACACAAAACAGCTATGACGGAATATAGAAAAGTAGACCAATGTATCTTTCATCAAACTTATAGACTGGGCAGTGATCTTGAGACTGTTCTAATACATGCAAAAGGGTGGAGATTTAAAACCACGGTACGGACAATGAACTAGCTCCTAAATATGTTTATGTGGTCATCGTAGAAAAGATTTTAATTGTGCGCCTTCGGAAAAAGGAACAAGTCTAAGAATCATCACTGAAAACAAGAAAGTAGGCAATGCTTTAAATCATTTTTTGTTTGTTTGCTGTTGCCTTGTAAAAAATAAAAGAAGAAAAACAGAAAGAAGGAGAGAAATAGAGAGAAAGAAAGTGGCAGAAAGTAAACACATGTAAAGTTTATCTTGAATCAGTCTAGACATAGACATAGACAAGAAAAGCCGTGCATTGTAAATAATAAATAGAACAGAGGGGCGATTCTAGCGCATACTCAATAGATCTCTGTTTCTCCCGGGTGTTGAGAAGGCGCTAATTTCGCGCGGGAGAGACAACACTGGTTTGATTTCTCCCATTCATCTCCAAGCCTTATCCCGCAACAGGACATCTTGGTGTTCATCTCTTGATCTACAATCTTCGCTGCTCGCCCCGTGTTCAACTTGTATGATCTTCCAAAAGATTGTTGTGGTACTTGTTTGCTTGCACGCCCCCCAGCCCACCCCTCCATCCCCTTTTCCTCCTATTCGATACATTATTTATCTTTAATTTTTTGTTTGTTTCGGTCGAGAAAGGGGTGAACGGTAGTTCAATCAGCAGGGCGGTCGGCCACTACTTTAGAGGGTCCAGGTTTGATCCCCAGGCTGCAAAAATTTTCATCCCCACCCCCCTCCCTGCCTGCCCTACACAAATTGAGAGGCCAAGTCGCGCAGCACTGATAAAGTGAAGGCCGCGAGGAAAGCAATGGCGTGTGCAAAGGATGGTAAGGACTATAGGAACAAATTTCCTTTGAGATAGGATAACAAACAATTTTAGTTTTTTTTTGACTTTTCAATTTTCAATACAATTGATGAATTGTTTATAAATTATAAGGTTTTCTGCGTCGTATATGAACGAGTATAATTTTTAAAAATCTCTTTAGCTTTTTTTTCCTCCAGTGATTTTTATGACACGTTTGTTGCTGAGTATTCGCGACTTTGATTTTATTTTTTAGCAGCTCCCTCTGGGACACACGCTTAACTTTGTTGAGCTTGATTTAGCTAAAGAATGAGAGCGACGAAGTGCAGGGAATGGCTGGAGAGGAAAAGAGTGTTGAGCCTAGTGGGAATGACGTTTTCGGTTTTTAAAGAAGGAATCTGGGAATGCAAAATTACTAGGAAAGAAAGGAAAAAGAAGAGCTCAGCACACCTAGTCTTCTTCTCTTTATGAAGGTCAAGGATTTCTAGACTAGTCCTAAAATGGAAGGAAACATGACAAGCAGGGCCTAAAAACGGCTATATATAGGCCGTATTTAGACTAAACATCAAAATATTTTTCCAGATCTAAATCCAAAGATAGATAATCCAGATTAGTTTCTACTTCAAAGTTCTTTTTTTAGACACTTAATCTAGATTAAAGATCTATCTAATCTCGATGACTCTGGCGATGATAGGAAGCGAGCGAAACTGCAATTTAACAACCCCGGTATGTATTCTATCGTCTCTCGCTCTCTTTTGTGGTGTGTAAAAGTTAACAATATTTTCAGTCAATGTAAGGATGAAACACATCATAATTGTGGCATCATTGTCATGAATTGAGCCCAAATCAAGAGTTTTCACATGAAGCGATGTCGTACTGAAAAGTACATTTGATTTTTAAACTTTTTACTTTAAAATGAAAGTTATTACTTCTTATTTATAGCCGATCTTTTTTATGACTTTAAGGTTTATAATGTTAACAAAGTTAATACCGGTGTATCAGAAAATTTCAACATAGAAAAATTCTAGTCAAGGTTTTACCTTAGCAAATGTCACAGATCACCACTTGACCAACGCGATCATAAAAGCAACTGGACTCATTGTTTTGTGGGATAGCCACACCAAATGATGTGTGTTGTTAAGGGCAGGAAACAAATGGAAAATCTCTCTTTATTATAACAAAGCAATCCGCGTTATCAAATTACGTTAATTAGGATGAGCCCTCATGGAGTGCATGGAAAGTATATCATCGCTAGTCTCTTGTTTATTCTTTTTTATAATATTATAAGTTTCGATCTGGTTGTACTACTTTGAGTTTGAGTATGAACAATAATTATTGTATTATGACCAATGTGGTTTCGTTATTATATCAGTGTATGTACAAATTGAGTCGCGAAGATGTTAAATTTAACTGAGTGAGGCAAAAATTTATTTTTTAAACAGGTAAAAATAGCATCTGTGAAGAAAGAACTTACCGTACGTCGTTATATTTTTTTTCTGATTTTTCTTTGTCTAAGTCTCACTCAGTCGTGTTTTCCCTTTTTTTTCTCTTTCTGAATAATTCACTCGATTACTCTTCTCTATTCGCTTGTCTCGCAACTAGTACTTGTTCTTTATCCGCGTTTTCTTATTCTCTCTCTCTCTCTCTCTCTCTCTCTCTCTCTCTCTCTCTCTCTCTCTCTCTCTCTCTAGCCCCGTTGAATCAAATGTCTTATTTTTTGCCATTCAGTTTCTTTTAGGTCTTGGTAAAGGACAACATTCTAAAGCCATGAAATAAATTTTAAAACGAGGAAAATTCGTTTTCAGAGTCTAGTCCCTATTGATTAAAAAGCGTAAAAATTGGGTGAATATTTTCATAGCATTACCTTGAAAACTAGGTTAAAAAAAAGACTTTCTTCCCAAATTCTAGAAGATTTGTAGGTTCTGTCGTTTTATATTGTCCAATGATTTTCTTTCTTACAAGTATGCATCAGTTCACATTTAATATCTTATTTCAATCAGAGGCAAAGTCTCGACGCCAACCTGTCACACCAGGACTCGAACCCTGACCCTCTTGGTCTGAGGTTAGGTCGTTTGAATATTAAAGTCTCTTTTCAACCACAAGGTTGTATCAGAGACGGTGCTTGGGACAATTGAAAGCGTGCTGCCACACTGTGATGTAAATACCGCTTGCACACACCATACCAAGTCACATTATCCTGACACCGGGCCGACCAGACTTAGCACTAAATCCACAATGCCAGACACTAGGCGGATCAGCTGGTAATACCAATTTTAAAGTCCTTGGTTTGACTCGGCCGGGGATCGAACCACGCACCTTCCGATCTCTGAACGAGTGTCTTTACCGCTAGGCCACAAAGCCAAATACATGTACTGCTCAATCCAACATCCCCTATTCTGTTTTATAATTTTTTCTATTGAACTGAGTTGACCTAGTTGTGAACATCATTGTCTTTTTGCGACTTGATCTAGATCTATGGAACTCTTCTGCTTTTCTGATACTCTTGTTCTCATCAACTTTTTGCCAAATCCTTTGGTCTGTCTTTTCAAGGATTAAACTCTGTGATTCTCTTTTTATTTTTGCTTATTTGAAGTATGTATACTAAAATTTCTGTCTTTCTCTCTGTCTTTGTCTGTCTGTCTGTCTCTGTCCATCTGTCTGTCTGTCTGTCTGTCTGTCTGTCTGTCTGTCTGTCTCTCTCTCTCTTTCTCTCTCTCTCTCTCTCTCTCTTTGTCTTGCGTCTGTCTTTTTATATCTTTGTCTATCTCTCTCTTTTTTTGTCTCTCTTTAGCCTTTCTCTCTGTTTGTACCTCCTCGGTCTCCCTTTTTTATACAGATTTAATGGTTTTAAGTAGAAAAAAAAATTAGAAAAAACAGTATTTTCAAAAGTGTTTTCTAATTCAAATTTCCTACATTCCAGTTTACTCAAACTGGTTGCGGAATTTATCAAACGTCTTTTTTGGATGCGGGCTCATCTTTTGAATCAAAAGATTTATGCAAAAAGCTATTGATGTTTTGCTTTGAAGGGCTAGCTAGATTTAATCATAAGTAAAGTACAGTAGATTCGATAGAAATCCCCAGAAAAGAGCAACAGTTTGTTTGTTCTGTTTTGGTTCGATACTGTAATTAGTTTACGTCTTCGTTGTGGTAACTCTTTTTCTTTTTTTTTTCTTTCTTTTTTTTTTATTTGTTAATCGTGACCTTAGATTAACGAGTTTCTAACTCCAACAGGCTCAGTTTTGGAAAACTTGACTTTTAAGTTTTAGCAACGTATTGTTTTGTATTCAAAGAGATTTTTTTTAATTGTCAGAAACGTCAAAAGATAGATTGGAACGCCTCAACTTTTTATTTAATTGAGAAAACTTGTGTAGGAGTAGCGTGAAGTGGATAAATCAGTTTTGCGAAAAAAAATCGAGTTAGAACCTTGTAAATATGTGCTCATGTAATCTTACACCAGAAAGAAAAACTACTAATCCTTCTACTTCTACATGATTAGGCGTCAAAGGATGAAAAAGGCGTTGACTTTTTTCTTACATAAATCTTCTCCATTTATCCTTTATTATAATCGTAACCAGCAAGTCTACACCCTTCTCAGGTGATGAAGTGCTGACTCTTTACTAATTAATTAATTCTTGGGGCATCCTGTCCATTCACTTCCACCATAATTCTATTGGTCAAGACCGTGTCCACTAGGAGTCCAGTGAGATATGCTTTCACTCACGACACAACTTCAACAGCCAGTGGACGCCCTTCCAGTGTTCCGAAATTTTTCTGATTAGAACCGAATGTTCCGAGTAGAAGTTGAATAGGTGAAGTTTCAACCTTTGCCAATTTCATCTCGGCGTCTTCTACCTTTTTATTTTCTATAAATGTTTTAAATATGTTTGTATCACGGCGCCTATATTCCTTCACGTCGAAAGCTGAGCTTACGTTTCAACATAATGGTGACATAACGACTACAGTAAGGTATGACGAAACATTCACCGATTGCCATCACGTGTGGGCGTGTGTAGGCTGGTCTAAAGAACTATTTTAAGTTTGGCAAACCAATTCAAAATGTCAATTTCGTCAAGAAATAAAGTATGAATTCTAGGCTCCCGAGGCCCGTAGTATAAATCGAACGCTCGCTAACAGTTTTCCGTCCCCCTTATGCGAGGGCCTGGTCGCCACCGTTTGCCGTAAAACAGCACCCCCCCCCTCCCCCGAGGTAGTTCGCGGTGAACTTAAAACGATGATTGGTGGAATTTTTGTGGCGTTATTTTCGTTTGAAATCGATCAAATACAAAAGTAGACATCCTGCTTAAACTGGGTAGGTACATGAAAGGGATATTTCGCTGATCTTGATCACAACTAAAATCATGCATCAAACGCAATTTAATGACCAAGTTATCTGAAATAGATAGTCTTTTATAGATCTGGCCCATTTCTTTTGCCGGAAAGGTCAGGTGGTCGCCATTTTAAAAGCGTTCGCCGAGAACATCTCGTTGCGTTGGAACAAGAACACTCGCGTCAAATTGTTCCCCCGTTTGCGGCGAACATTCGTGCTATGCAACGGGCCAATGTCAAGTGCTTTCAAAGGTTCAAAATAAAAGGTTAGAAGACGCAGCTTCTGTAAGTCAGACGAAAGTCAGGTTTTAAAAGCACTGAATACATGTATGTATAATTATCTTATCGTGCTTTAGGCGTGAGCGTTGGCGCAATCGGTAGGTCGATTAACTGCTGTCCAAAAAGTCACCGGCTCTGCGGCCTAGCGGTAAGACACTCGCTCAGAGATCGGGCGATGCTGGGTTCGATCCCCGGCCGAGTCAAACCAAGGATTTTAAAATTGGTATTAGCAGCTGATCCGCCTAGTGTCTGGCATTATGGATTTAGTGCCAAGTGTAGTCGGCCCGGTGTCAGGATAATGTGACTAGGTGTGGTGTATGCAAGCGTTCCTTACATCACAGTGTGGCAGCACGCTTTCAGTTATCCCAAGCGCTGTCTCTTATGTAACCTTGTCGTTGAAATGAGACATTAAAATTCAAACAACCTAACCAACATGTCCAAAAAGTCCCCGGTTTGATTACCCAAACCAGGCAAAATTTTATCCAAGTCATAGGTAACGTTAGCTAGGCCTCTAAAACCCGGCGAAAGTAAAGGCGTGAAAAAGGTCAGGACAAACTATCCCACTAAGGCGTGTAACACTGCTCCTCCTTCCCTGACGCTCGAATGGATTGGGGAAAAACTGTGACTTTATCGTACTTACAGAGCTAAAAAAACAGATAGCCCTTCGTTTCCTATACTTAAAGATACTTAATTTAAAACTAGATTTTGAAAAATGTTGCTTAAAACACATAGAGTATTCTTGTTCCATTTTAAGAGGTTAGAAATTAATAAACTGGGCTAGACTATACCGCAAAATAGTTCATTTTAAAGTAAATTAAAATCATCCCGATCGTTTCAGATAATTCCGTCCCGCTTTATTGTTGGTCTCATGCATACTGTATGTTGGTGCCTCGGGTTTTGTCTCTAACTCAGTGGATTACAGGGTGCTGGTTTATTTGTTTGTGTGTGCGAGGTTTTCCAACTAAAGGCTCAAGAGACACTAAAGTTTAGGGGATTTTACGATAAAAAAAGACCAACAAGCATGAGCCAAAGAATAGCCTGCAGTTCAAGATGTTTGACATTTTGATTTCGGTGTGCAGGCTGCCAACCAACAAATCTAGCAAAAGGTTGAGTGAAGAAGCCAAACTAATGCAGCACTTCTAGTATTCTTGAAAAAACAACAACAACCTTGAATTTCCTAGAAAAAGATCTTAAAGTCATGCTTATGTTAAAAATTTGAACCCTCAATTTCTTTTTNNNAGACGTTCGCGTCATACTCACGCGTTGCTGCTTAAACTCTGTATTCTTGAAAAAAAAACAACTTTGAATTTCCTAGAAAAAGTTCTTAAAGTCATGCTTATGTTAAAAATTTGAACCCTCAATTTCTTTTTTAAGCGGAAAAAGTCGTTGCTTTTTTTTTGTAAATATGCTGCTCTTTAAAACGACCAAAACAAACTGACAGTGGGTGTGTGCTGAACCTTATTTCGCTTAGTCTGGTGAAGTGTTTCATGGTTTCCCAGCTGGTGTTTTCCCAATAACCCGGTAACGATGCGATGGTTTCTTTGTCATGCCGGACTCGACCAAACCATGATCATTAATTGATAACCCTTGAGGGAATCGGGAAGATAGTTTTGTATCTCGTATACTTGGGGCGGTCAATAACAGTTTGTTTTATCCGGAGATGGTAAAGGTAAGAAAACAAGCAGACCTCAAAGCTTACACACTGTGTCGGATCTTGCCTTTACTTACTTCAAACGCTTTGGAACACTGGTCGAGTGTTGAATTGATTGACTTGCTGAATAACCAGTTTAGTTATTGATCGACAAATTGATTGGCTGGTTGGTTGGTTGGTTGGTTAATATGTTGGTTAGTTGGTTGATTGATTGATTGATTGATTGACGGATTTATCTATAAATCTAACGATCGATTGATTGACTGGTTGATTTACTGATTGATCTGCTGATTCATTGATTGATTGATTGATCTTTAAGCTACGTGCTTGCTTTTTGTTGATTGATTTGCTAGTTGGTTGGTTAATTGATTGATGGATTAATTACAAGTTTATTGACTTATTAATTGACTGACCAATTGGTTAATTGATTGGTCGGTAAGCTCGTTGACTGCTTGTTTGCCATCTGACTGACTGAATGGCTAGTAGGTTGGTTGGTTGGTTGGTTGGTCAATTCATTGATGGATCAGTTACAACTTTACTGACTGATTGATAGATTGACCAATTGTTTGATTGGTGAACTAGTTGACTGGTTGTTTGTCACCTGGCGTGATGACTGGCTTATTGAATAGCCGATTGATGTACTTATTGATTGTTTTTTGTTTTTTTCGCCACAGTATATCTAAAATTTATCATACTTTTGAAGTCTTATTTCAACTAGGCGAACCTCCTCACTCCGCCATTCTGAACAGGTGTGGCATTCACGAGGACTCAGACATATGCCAAGATGGAGAATTTAAACTCTCTAAAGCAAGGTTGTATTTTCAACAGTCTCGTTTCTAACTAAATAGCCACGAGCACACACAAAGGCCAAATAAAATAGACAATCTGTGTAAACCTCAGAGACTATGGGAATTTCGCGTAGAAGCCTCGAAGGTTTACATGGAGCTGTGTAGCTCACAACACTAATCTTTTTAGAGGTAGGAGAAAAAAAGCATGCTTGCTCCAGATCTAGAACGAAATCACTTACCTTATTTGCAACTTTTGGACAGCTGTCAAAGACAATTATTTTGCAATATTAAAGAGTAAAGAGCGTTTTAAAATATAGCGTCTTTTTCATTGAAATGTCCTAAGCATTTTACCTAGTTCACCGACAGGCAACTCGTGCGCCACCCCCTTGCATAGGCCTCGTGATAAGATCTTTCACTGCCTAAATAGACCTATAGATTAGGACAATATTCGTCTAAAGACGAATTATAAAAAAGGCAACGTGTACACGGGTACAAGAAGTTAATGGTTCCGCTTTTAAATTAGTCTTAAAAACAGATTTTCGCTTTTTCAAAATTATTATAAGTTAAGTGTTTTTTTTTAAATATAAGCTCTTCAACCGATTGCAGTATATTTAGGCAACTTTTATTTGTAAGATTTAACAACGCAAGAAACTGTTATGAAATAATGTGAATCAATGTCGCACAGGAATTGAGAAATTAGAAGACAAACAGGCATGAGGGGACGTTCGGTTTTGTTGGTGTCGTTTTTTTTTTTGGTTTTTTTTTTTTTTTGCTGTTTCCCGACGATGCTCGCAGAATTCGTGTATGCATCGGGTGTCTGTGAAAGATTAGCTGTTCTGTAGCTGGAAAAGTTATATGCTGTGTATGAATTCTGAGAGACAGATGTAATTGTACAGTCCGGTGTGTAATTCGACAGGCCACTGTCCACTTTCTGTCAACATTATAATGTCCTACAAACGACCATATAAAAATAAAGAGAATTAGATGATTCAGAATTATGAAGGGCCCGGGATGAAGGAGTGAGCGATAAAAAAAAGAGATAGGTAGGTTTCAGGCAGAACGCGAAGAAACGCAATGTTTACCAGGTAAAATTTCTTTTCAAATCAAGGTAAATTAGTTGTTTTTCTGTTCTGCAAATGGTTTTCGTTAAGAAGATGGATACAGCTCAGGGAAACTGTAACATACCTTTTTTCGTGACAGTCTACATAGAAAGGGACACAGAATAGCAAAGTTTTGCTAATTTTTTTTTAAATGCACACCTCTCATTTGTTTGTCTTCCACAAGAGAGGGCATGAGAAAGAGAGAGATGCGCACACACAAAGAGAGTGAGAGAGAGACACAGAGAGAGAGATAAGGCAAACAAGAGATAAGAAAAAGTTTTTGAGGAAAAGAAAGTACTGAATATAGAACAGGACTGGTACAGCTCACTGCAGCCGCTACATTGTTGAGTTGTGTATAAAACTAGTGGTACAACATTCGTTCTCTTATTACACTGATCTCTAATCACTACATTATTGAGTTCTCTTATTACACTGATCTCTAATCACTACCAAGCTAAAACTTTTTTTGCGAGTATCTTATAATATTTGTCTCACAATGAGCCCAAAATGTATCGAATGTCTGAATATTCATATAACAAGGCATCAATATTTCGAAAAAAAATCCTTTGTTTGAAGTTCTCAAAAGTTAAACTTCTCATTCAAATATCAAATTATTTTGAGAAGATAGCATAAATTCTTTTGGTTAAGAATACAGATGTCAAAAGATGTTCATCTACTGTGAAAGCCTTTATCAAATTTCCGACATTTGACTCAGTTCGACTGGTTGTCATACAGTCGTTGATAATTTGTCTTTGTTAAATTTTTTGCGGGTTTTTTTTTTCTTTTTTTTGGTTCTTCTCTAGCTATACTGATTACTCTCAGCTAAAAAACTTTACCAATGTTAGGACATCAAAAGATATTTAAACATTTTGCCAGTTTTTATGGAAAAACCATTAAAACATCAAATAAGGCTGGACTGCTCATGTAACAAGAGATGGCTAAAGCCTAAATGTCATTGGCGGCGTCCTAAGTCTGAACACACTGGCTAGACAGAAGTGTTTGTGATCTCCGTGGACAAGAGGAGAGTCACGAAGGACGAGGACTTAGGTGTGATGTTGCATCAGGATTTTAGCAGCCACATCAAAATCATTACCCTCCATCGTCCTCTGAGAAATTCTAGCTCTTTAGTGGTATTTGCAAAATTGTATTATGATGTTGATGTCTAAAAATTACTGACTGGAATTTTAGTAGTCTAAATTTTGATTAAGGTTTATTTATAATCTAAGGTTTATTTTATGGTTGTCGTTATATATTGAGAGAATGTATGACAAAGAGTGTCATAATATTTGGGTTTTAGGTGAATTGATAGGGGAAATCACTTAAGGAAAGGTTTAACTGATAAGCAGAATTTCCTATCCTTTTACTTTATAATTAGTTTTGCATCAGGATTTTAGCAGTCACATCCAAACCAGTAGGCCTACCCTCCATCGTCCTCTGAGAAATTCTAGCTCTTTAGTGGTATTTGCAAAATAGAAATATAATGTTAGTTTCTAAGAATTACTAACTGGAATTTTAAGAACCTAATTTTTTATTAACGTTTATTTATAAATATAAGGTTTATTATACATTTGTAGTTATATAATTAGAGAATATAATTATGACAAAGCGTGTCATAATCCACTTAAATGCCTTAGCTTTCAGGATGAATTGATAGGGGAAATGGCTTAAGGAAAGGTTTAACTAGTATTATAAACAGAATTTCCTTTCCTTTTATTTTATAATTCTTTTTGAACGATAAGTCGGGAGTCTATAAAGTAGAAAATAGAACATGTATTTTGATCCGAGCAGAAGAGTCTATTGTCGACAAATTAGTGAGGAAAGTGGTAAAATGGTTCCCAACTAAATCTACCTATTGGTGCGGAATTGTGCCACAAAAGTCTTTAAGAGCGTTTTATTTAAGCTGCGTAACATTTTTCCTATCGTATCACACAAATAGGTGCGCAGTCTGCAAGGAGGAAAACGGAAGAGGTGATGTTTTCCAAGTTGTGGCGTAGATTTAGGTCGGAATCATTAGGACTCATTGGTACACAAAATAGGATATGAGGTGGAACAGGCTATCTCAACAAGTTTTTAACAAATTTACACCAAATTTAGCATTAGTTTAGGCTTTGCTTGTGTTAAAATTTTGTGCCTCTAGTTTCTTGATGTCAATATTATTGTAGATACTATGACACATCTGCTATTTTAAAAAAACTGTTCTTTGCTTAAACTTAAGAGATTGGGGTAACTGAAATTTTTTAAAAATATATAAAAATCCACGCTAGATATTTTCTTTTCCAAGGCACAAAACATGTGAAATACAACATAGAAGATGTTTAACTGTTTTGCAGCGTTTAGTTATACCCTTTTTAAATACCCTGCTCCAACTGTAGAGAAACAGCAAAAAATGAGCTCTAAGAAAATCAAGGAAAATTTTAAAATTTTTTTAAAAATGCACAAAACTCACACAATTCTTTTCACTAATCTCATAGGCCTCCAGCTTTGTTAACTTCTCTCTACTTTCCTTCTCACCATTTGCAAGACTTATCCATGCTTTAGACAGTTTGATTTCTTGGTAATCTTACATCTTAGCAAATATGAAACAAATGTTTGACGGGAGTGTGTTAAAATTTGACCTCTCCTTCATTACTAATCGGGTGCCTTTGGTTCGATCTGGATCTTGCCGTTGTAAGTTCCCAAGTCTCTTAGAGTCTATTAGAGAGAGCTCAGAGGGGCTACACAATAACCTTCGCTATCAAACTTCTTTTTTAAGAAGCGAGGTGAAGACATGGCGTAAGCTATTTCTGTCTCAGTAGACTATGCGGTCGGTACCGGAGCTACTCGAGGTTTCGTGTCTGGTCAAAGACAAGCATGTTTCGACCATTTTCAATCAAAGTCTACTTCAATCGACTGGTAATTCCAGTCCTTACTTTTTCAATCAATACATGAGTGAATTCGTTTTGTCGCTTAGGACGTGGATTAAGTCCCCTTTCTAAATTTTGACTTGTTTTAGCTTTTAACGCGATTCCTAAAAAATTCAAATATCTGTTATGGAATATTCGTGGTGCTATTGTAAACGGGTGGGAAAGGGCTGTTGCCTGCCACGGTCGCATAAAGGTGAAGGGCATCTGTTACATTATCAGTCAAAAGAAGATTTGAAGAACTTTAAATTCAAACCACTGTTCCCTGTTTTCTTCAAAACTATCACTTGCAAACTTGTGAGTGCCAAAGCTAATACAAGTCGGCGGTTTGAATCAAACTTAAAGCGAGCTTTGTTTCGGCTATTTTTTTCATTAACTTTAAGTCTACTTTAATCTGCTGCTATTCGCAAACCTTAATTCCTTCAAACCAATAATAAATCGTTCAAGTTATGCTATCACTTATCATTGAACACCATCATGTTTTAGGAGTTACCTGAATTGCTCATGTTGTACAAAATAATTGTTTCGTTATGTCTTCCCGTATTCTATAATTCCTCTTTGTACTATATGAGTATAAACCAATAGGCTATTCAATAGCTGGGAATAGTATAATTAGGCAGAAATACATTGTAGTAGTGTATACCCCTTTATACTTTATGATCATATCACGATAGTTTTGTATGATTTTGTGGTGGATATGGAGGCATCTGAAGACTGTGAAAGATAAGGTAAGACTTCAACAAAATGGTAAGCTCGGTATTCAAGTTGAATCAGGATGGGGTGGGGTTTTTTTGTCTATATATTTCATAACCATGTGGTTCGCAGTTAAGTCTTTCGCAGACAACAAAGATTTTTTTTTATTAGATTCTATTTTTATGATAATAATACAATAAACAAGTCTTTCTAATAAGACATTGTATTTTCAGAGACAAGACATATTTCATGCTGAAAAAACTTTGTTTTAAATATCCTGAAAGCAGAATCTAGAAAAGTCCCTCTGCTCTTTTTGCAGCCTCATTATGACAACATTAATATTCCAGGCAAGTTACCGACAATCTCACATCGCAACAGTTACTAGCAATCTTGTACTTTCAGAGCTGTCAAACTCGCTTACAGATAGAGCTCTAGAGAATCAGATAGTTTCACAGTAAATCAAGAGTAGCTTCCCTTCAGTGCAAGTCAACGCCAGAAATAATGCAGTGTTCGTTGTAGTATATGTGTAGACATAAATGTAGCGGTCTTAATTAGATACATGTCTTACTTTCATAACAAATTAACACCTCAAGCCAAAATATAATACAGCTACATAAAAAGTGTATCTTCAATAATATTTTATTGCGTAGATTTGAACAGATGTAATTCAAGAAACAGCGGTATTACTATTTTATTTTCATCTAGTATTGGCTATAATTACATGTATTGTCCAAAACAAACGTAAGGGCATGAATCGTCAAGTAATAGCATTAATATTTAAATCTCACTGGAAGTGTTATTGGAAAATTATTGTTTCGTTTAATCTTTTTCAAACCTCATTCCTAATTAA
>BMAT01004715.1:40641-53108 GCA_019649035.1 Elysia marginata
GATGATGATGATGATGATGATGATGATGATGATGATGATAATGATATGGCGCGGCATCTTTCTGGCAATACCTGGTACCATTGATTTTTGTATCGTCTCGCAGAGATGAAAATGGACTACATCATTTAGCATGGATTTAACTGGAAAGACCCATTCAAATTGTAATTCTAGTCTATAAACACGGGGGCGTTAGTGAGGAAGGAGAAAAAGATAGATAAAGCATGTGAAAAATAAGCTCTCATCACTCTCAATCTACAGCACAGACTCTTGTTTAAATTAAAAGTACAATCTAGATAATAAGTCTATCGATATAGATGAAACCGCTAGCACCTTTACGCTCGACATTTTAAGCCAGATAACAACCCTTTGTAAAGAAAAATGAATGAATGTAAAGGGAAGTGCTGTAAAGTGTCGTTATATTGCATCGAAAGGGTACGGAACACAAAATTAAAGAAAGCAAATTACAGTAGTTAGAAGAGTATGAGACCTGTCTGAGCAGCTGACACACTCCGTCAATGTCTCATACTCTCCCAAGTACAATAACTGTAGCGCACGGTAAGCCTGGTAAAGGCATGCTCTCATCAACGAAACTTGTTGAAAATACACTCAAAGTCAAACGAGCAAAAGGTCTTCCATCTTACATTTACAAATTACATGCAGTCGAGTCCAAACAATTCGAACGTGGATAACTTGAGTACTTGATTAATTTAAACTCTGTTTAGGTTACCGATTTTAACCCTCAATACTTTGAATTTCGGATATTCCGAATTGAAATTTTGTTCCAGAGCAATTTGCTATGATACGGATTGGAATAATATGGAATCGTGTAACGTGTCTGATACCAGATAATGTGATTTTAATTGAGTATGGCAGTGTACATGACTGTACGAAAACGAATTATCTGTACTTGTAATTCTACACGCTGGAAGATAATTGAGTTCAGGATTACCATATCTGTGCACAACATGGTCCTCTTTCGACTAGGCGTTTTCAAGAGTTAGTAATATTATCCCAGGCGGCAGTAGAAGACCCACCTAAAAAATCGTATACTTGTATCTCGCTCAAGTTTGTTTATTTGACAGCCGACTAGTCTATTTGCTAATGAGGTCTAGGTTTTTACCAGTTCCTGGATTATTATTTGCCAGTCTGTATAAAAATATCCATAGTAAAAATTTTGTTTTCTTTTGTCCCTATCATTGGAAGTTGTTATTTTTACACGGTTTCTTCATTATTATCTGTGTATTTTCTTCCCATCTTTTCACTGGATTAACATGGCGGTATTCTGTGGTTTGACAAAGAACGATTTTGAAAGTCTGGCTGACGGACTTATTTCTCACCAGAGCTCTTCAATGGACAACAGACCTAGGTGAAGTTTTCCTCCTGCACAAGTTTTTTTTCCAAATAGTTGCATAATATGTGTAATTGTTCAAGGAAAATCAGGTCAACGTCGCCAGGGATAAAACTTAGATAGTTATAGATCTAGGTATTTGAAGACGGTTTGGGTGTCCTCTGGCAGTTTTCAAGTTTTAGCCCTGATGAAACTTGAGCCATTTTTCAAAACTATTCAAGTCCATGTTTGATGAACTTTGCAATCGTTAAATGATTAAATTTTTTTGTAACACCAATGCACTTTAAATTTATACAGTTGTCCTAAGTTTACAGTACTTTTTCTCCTTTACTTGCTTTTTTAATACTTTACTACCTATAAAAAGCAATATTTGAGGTTCTACTTGATATATTTTGATTTAGCAAAGTGTGTTTTGCTCAGAAAGGAATGAGAAATTCAGAAGTATCAATGACTGAAAATCTGAAAACAGCATAAAAAGGTGTTAAACCTGTTGTGGCTAATGTTAACATAAAACTTCAGAAATTAGAGGCCACCAAAGGAAGCAGTAGCGTATTGATATCAACCAGCTAACGAAGTACTGCTCTAGGTTGACGATAAAATAAACAGTCAAGGTTCAATACAGGTTCGAACTCTCGTAGAGGATCCAGAAGAACTGTATGAAAAAGCCTGCTCTAAGGAGAAAGTAAACTTAAAATGGAAATGCATTACAGAGAACATCGAATGTGGTAATCAAGAGGGCCCTAAAGTTGAAGGAAAATGAAGCATAGATGATTAAAAAAAGTTAGACGAAAGCCAACAAAGATTCAAGCTTATATGATAACGAATTCACAAAAGAGATACAAGCAATATGTATAGTGACACACGAAAATTGGCTCAATGATACATGTTCTGAGATTGACAAAATGGGTCCCAAACTCCAAAGACCAAAACAACACAATCGTGAGCAAGTACAATTGCGGACATGTAAAGCAAGGAAAGAACTTATGAGTGCACCTATCAACAACAAGGAAAGTAAATTACTGTTTTGAGAAAGATAAAGGACAGGTAGGCAAATATAAAGGTCTTTTTGATGATGAACAACCATGTACTCCACACCCTGCCGACAAAAATGCTCTGCATATATTAAAATCTGAAGTGAAGGACACTGCCTACAGCATGAAAGGTGGCAAGACTAAGGGTGAGGATGGCATCATTACTGAAATGTTAAAATTATTGGAAGATTTGGGCGTTGAGTCTCTTTGGGAACGACATTTAAGCAAGAGGACATATATAAAAAAGGAGATGGCTAAATCTGCTTACATCTTTCTCCCCAATTAGAATGCTCAGATAGTGAAGCAATAAGTTTAGTGTCGCATGTAACAAAAGTCCTCAAAATCATAGTTGCAAGAATAAAGAACAAGACAAACCACGAAATTGGTGACAACATTTTGGTTTCAGAGCCTTCAGCGGTACCAGAAAATTCATGTTTTGTCTGAATAACATTACACAGAATTATTTGGAAGTCGATAAAATGTGAATGTCTGCTTCATAGAATATGCTTAGGCTTTTGATAGAATCCATCATTATTATTAAAAACATAAGCTGCCTGAAAATAATCCGGAATCGATGGAATATGTGCAGTTGATTGCTATTCTTTAATAATGGAATGAAAAAGCAACGATAAGGGTTCAGGAAGAGCTATCGGAATATATTCCAATAAAAAGAGGTGTTAGACAACGACCTGTAAGCCCCCCCCCCCCAATCTTATATAGGCCTATCAATATAACTTGAGAAACCAATGACTTCCTCTACATCCGCACAGGCGGCAACAATATCAGCAACCTCTTGATGACACTGTTCTTTTGGCAGAAAACAGAGAAAACCTTCGGAAATTTAGAAAAATGTCGTGTTCAAATCAGAAATGACTTTTAAGGTGAAAATTGCGATATACGACTCATTCATCCTGGAGGCGAGACATGCTTCTACTGTCTTTCATTATAATTAGTGTAGGGAGTACACATGGCGTGAAGCGATGGTTCGAATCAAGATCTAACGGTGGAGTATGGTAACGAAGCAATTAAACCAATGAAACATCCTCGGATCAACCCGTGTCAATGGTTTCTCTTTTTCTAAAAAGGCAATAAAATTCAAAACGGAATGTGGCTGACATAAACCGCATAATGATCACGTGATAATTGGCAAAACACCAATCCCACCTTCCTTCTTCTCTGTAAAAAGTGGCAGGTTACAGACCCCTGGTAAAATAGAAACATAAATGAGCGCCCTAAATGCACTTCAAAATCCCAAGACCGCAACAATAGCGAAGATCGAAGATTACGATGTAGATATAGGTCAACCTCATTTATGTTCAAGGTCTAGACAAAACCCATTGTAGACACTATCGGCGGGAATATGGCGTTGCGCGCGTACGATACTTTATAGATGTCCAATAGCGAGTATCAAGTATTATCAGTAGTAAGATACTAATGGGGAGATAGATAACAAGATGTCTTCGGAGACCCTTTAACTCCTGACACTCTAGACGGGGCGGGTTACATCTATGTCATGACTTTTAGGTGCCTCCCTGCTACCTTAACCCCATACTTGTTTGCTTTAAGATTCGAACACAGATAGTACGGATTAAAAGTTCGGTCTTTAACTACTGTAGCCAACTGAACTCCCTATGATTAAAGCAAAATTACTCCTTATGAAGTAACTACTCTTTTCTCGTGCTTTAAATACAACGGGAACTGTTTTCTTCTGTTTCAACTAGTGCTTTCAAGGCTTTGATTTGTTTGTTGCTCCTGATTGCTCAGTTCGCTCAGAAGATTCTAGGCTGATAACGAACCCCCCCCCCCCTGGTGCAAATCTCTATTGCCATAAATCTTCCGTTTTACTGCAGGTGAAGTTCGAGATTCTGTTTGGAACTATCAGCCCTGTAGTCAACTTCTTAGCCATGTGGCCAGCTTATCCTTGCTCTTTTGTCAATTCCATATTTTTTTCCTTTTTGTAGGTATGGGCGTTTTCTGTTCTGCTTGTTAGCTCCACAGTGGTGAATGGAGAATGGATAACGATGTTAGGCTTTAATGCGGTTCTCCTGGGGCTATCAGGGTATTTATCCCGTACAGTGAGATCTGCTGAAACGACCCAATCATAACAGCTGTCCAGCAGCCCTTTTCTTCAAGTTCTTGTCGTGGTCGACCTCCTATGACATTTTTCAGCACCGCCTTGTTGTGAAGCTTGCCGGAGGTGGGTTGATCTGTTCTTTAGCTGTGCTGATGACTGAGCCAAGCTCTTGAAGTTGTGCCTCCAGGTATATCACCTTTATGAGAGCGCTACTTTGAAATAGCTGAGGACATATTCTTAAGTTTTTCTAACCTGGCATAGTGGGCATGTAGGGTCGTCCTTCTTTCCTCGGCGTACCAAATATGCATTTGAGGGGAGGAGATCATACGCGAAAATCATGAGGAAGCTAATTATTGGAGTCGCCATTTGCCAGACATCCTTGCATGTTAATGATCTCTGGTTTTCAGAATCCCACTTCGTCTATTGACCTTGCTGAGGTTGCCGGACTGCCTTTTGGACTCTTCTGGCATCTTCCTTTTGTCTTACCTCATCTATGATCATACCTCTTTTCTGTTTGCCCTCCGTCCATGACCACCAATTGGCCAACTTCTTCTTTCATCTTCAGACATTCTTTTACAATGGCTTCCGCTGTTTTCCTTTTTCTGCCGGTCTTCAATCGTAGCTAGGCGATTTATACGACTGGGTGATCAGAGTTTTCCAGCATGGTGACCAATCTGGCTTTGCCGCACCTATTCTCCTCGAGAATGGAATATCATTGGGAGTTTAGATTTGCCTTGCAACAGTACATATGAAAACCTGGTGGAACCCCTAGTCCTAACTTTATTTTTGTTTTTTGTTTTTATTTTAGCTTCAATTTATTCTACTGTAGAGCAGCAGATGTGATAGACGAGGAGTAGCCACAGAAGTTTAGGTATTAGCATCGATAGGAGGTGCAACAACTTGAACTTTCCCTGGAGTCCGCACTAAATTGCCTGAACTACCCCCTGTTGCTTTCAGTATAACTTTAATGACCATTACGCATAGAATAGGGGATAATGTGGACATTGCGCAGTCCATAGCAATGCCC
This sequence comes from Elysia marginata, assembly GCA_019649035.1. Classification (NCBI taxonomy): domain Eukaryota; kingdom Metazoa; phylum Mollusca; class Gastropoda; family Plakobranchidae; genus Elysia; species Elysia marginata. The sequence continues at coordinate 46,122 of BMAT01004715.1, forward strand.
ACTTGCACGTTGGTTCAGTTTGTTGTGAAGTCACTAGTTTAGAATCCCATTGTGGAATCCGCTTACATCATCTCTAAGAACATGAACTCTGGAACATGTTACTCTCTGAGGGTTAACTATTTCATTTCGTATGGTACTGATCCATAAGCCATCCCATATCGGGGGGGGGGGGGGGTTGTTACTGCCGTCATGAATCGGCAACAGAATCTCGAACTTCACCTGCAGTAAAACGGAAGATTTATATGACACACACAGAGCGTAGGCTTCCATAGTAAAATAAAAAAACGTGACTGGCACAGAGCCTAAAACGGAAGAAAAGATGGCACGCACAGCCTACGCTAGATGCAGGCCTAATCTAGACTCTAAATCAAGATATCTTCAAGATCTATGTCTAAATCTCGAAGATCAAAATTAAATGATGACAGACATAGTTATTTTAAACCTATAATATAGGTTCTAGATCTAATTTAGATTCTATGACTAAGTTAGGAAGCGGATGAAACTATACCGATACGGTAATTTAAATGTGTGTTCTTTAGCCTTTTGATCTTTTTGTGATGTCGAAAACTTGGTCAACATCATTTGGTCAATTAAGATCAGATTTAAAATAGTTTCCTTTCAATAAATCCGACTGGTCAATTTTATTATATTTTAGTAATTTATTCAAGTCAGACCTTAAATAGAGTTTAGAGTATATAGCCTAGATGCATTATTTAAGCTTATTTGACTACCGGTAACCTATTCAGTGTGAGCTAAAATACTCGCCTCAATAAAATAGAACTGTACATTAATTACAATAAAATTATCTAGCCCTACTTAAGCTCGAAATTTGCCACAGAGTTTTTAGAAAGCAAAATAGTTCTAAAAATTTACATTATAAGTAAAGCTGACTAAAGTAACTTTTTTTTACCAATTGACTTAATGTTATTTCAGTTGCACCTAAAAGTTTTGTTTTATAAATTATGCCGATTTCTCTTGTTCTAATGATGTTTTACTTATTTTTTCAAGATTTCGATACCTTTTTTCGCTCAGTCTTAAGTGAATTCTATTGGTTTGTTGTTTTCGTCATGTTTGTCTAGTCAACACTCAGTTCTGGGTTTAAAAAAACGACCTAAACTTATGAAAAGCCGAACCCACACAAAAAATGGCATTGCTAAGTAGGCATAGTGTACATAAAACCTTTGCTAAAAATCATCATCTTGTGGCTGTTATGAATGTAAGAGAAAGAGGGAGAGAGAAAAAGAAGATAGATGTAGGGCCTATTGATAGAAAGAGAGACACAGAGAGAGAGAGAGAGAGAGAGAGAGAGAGAGAGAGAGAGATTAGGCCTAAAAAGAGGAAGGTGAAAAGACTAAAGCATGAACGGAATTTAGTAGGCTCGGGGTTAAATTGGCAGACATCACAGCTCCTGTTCCACTGCCACTTCTTGCAAAGGCGACCACATGGAAACAAATTGATAGAATTTTACCAGAAAATTAAGAAAAAAAACTATTAGTTGTTATGCCTCGGTTTCCTCTGCGTTAGAGCTTATCATTCTTATTAATTGTGAGGACAAACTACTTATGTGCTTGCTTGTTTGCTTAATAAGGTTTTCACATAAAACTATATGTATATAGCTTCTTCTTGTCTATCGTTTCAATTTTACAAAACCGTTCAATAGAAACTACTTAAGCGCCTTGTCCAAACCCCCAAGGCAATTGCTCAATGCCTTTTCATATAATACCCGTGTAGGGTAGGACTCGTTGGTTATTCTCATGACAAAGTCTGCAGCAAAGTAAAATAGGATTTGTGAGAAAAAAATAAATAAATAAAGAGCGTATTGGCGATATTGTATAACTATGTTTCTCTAAGTGGCAAGGCGGTGGGTGCCGAAGCTACTATAAATCGAAGGTTCGATTCATACTAAAGGCAAACATTTCAGGCATTTCCACTTAGAGCCCACTTCTCTCCACTGCTAGGGTTCGAGACACAGCCGAGCACAGTCCGGGCCCCTACTGGTTGGGTCGGTGTCAGTATAATGTGACCGGCTGAGGCTAAGTCATGGTATCCCCGCTAGTCTCTGGGTGGCAGCCCGTAAATTGTCATTGGGACCCAAGCCCTGAGAGCACCTTTGAAGTGGAATTGGGCTTGTAAAAATACCCTTCAATCAATCAATCTCCACTGCTAATTTCATACCTTTAAAATCTTTCAATCATTTGTGGGAGAAAACAGCTCTTGCGAACATCGGCGTTACCTGGAAAGAACAATTCTCATTTACAAAAGCCAAAGGCCTAGGCTTGCAAGTGGAGTCTTCATAATAGTATGTTATCAATGGCGTCAACAATCTTGATTGGGATGACATAATACGATCAAACTTTTCTTCTAATGCTTTCACAACTCTTTAAAATGGAGGATCGGGGCGGGGTGTCGCAATCATAAGTAAGTAGGTGTTGTTTTTTCTAAAAATTTCCTATATCATGTTTTCAGTTTCGGAGTAATTTGGCAAAGCCCTGCGGTGAGCAGCTAACTTCACATTTTTTAATTTTTAACGCATAATGTCATATTAGATGGGCTTCCATATCCATGTTCGGGGTTAACAGACTGATGAAGAGTGTATGATGCAGTGTGGTGAGACAGGTTGCTTCATAGTATCCCACACTCCTCAATCACTTTAAATATTGATGTTATTTCACTGTGATGTCCAGCTAGTTTCACGGCATGCTGATGACAATAATGACATGTCTCTCTACTCGTAGGAATCGAAGCACACAGCTAAGGTTGAATGGCATTTATTGACACTAAGCAGCTCCAAGACTGGCAAACAATCGCCAGAAATAATTAGGCAACATCTCGTCAATCAAGTAGGCCTAAACTTACACTAAGTGGCCAATGTTCTGCATAAACTCGTAACTCAAATTAGCCGTTATCTAAAAGTGTAAAGGCCTATTCAAAAGTTCAGCCACAAGGGGAAAAACAGTACTCTGGATAATAAAAACAAACAATGAATATAACATTGTGAGAATTTGTAATAAATGGATTCGTACTTATAAATCTATTACAAATCATTACTTTTCAAACTTGGTAAGCTTATCATTAATCTCTGTATTCACAATACAATCATGTAGTCTGTGCGATAAAACTACATTGTAATTATTAATTTCTTATATCTGCGGTATGTCTCAAGTATAGTTTTCTTATTCTTCTCATGCACCATAAACATTGCACCATCCGGATTCGTCAGATGTGCAAAATAAACCCTTGAAGCTATGGATTTACAAGCCTTCCACTCGACCATACCCCAGTAAACTGTGGCAGTTGGGGTATTTAACCAGGGAATTACCATATCTGAGAAAATAGTCAATGAGAATTCCGCATGATATTCTTAACTTAATACGTAGGTCATTCCACTCAAAAGCGCAAGACATGCCGCACAAACTAAGGTAGTGATCAACTCCATAACGTCGAGAGTAGCCTAATTAAACATACTCATTAAAAACAATTTACCAGTAATGTCTCTAATGGTAGCAGTAAAATCAAACAGTTTGCCAGTTAATACGATATAGTTAAAAGCTCTCAGCCTTTACTCCATTTAATACATACTATTCATAAACTTATACCTTATGTCACTGCTCACAATACTTAACTTAGCAACAGCTAGTAACAACAGTTGGTGAACTCACCAAAAATTTATCCCGGAAGTCGGTTCATACGTCGTTGGTGAGACGATACAATATATGCCAACTTCTGTATCGATTCTCTACCACAACAACGTATAAATCTCTCAAACAAATCCGGATTGTCGTGGACCAGGGCTTGGCGCAAAACCCATAACCTGTTCCTTTATTCAATGTTTCGAGAAGTGATCTGTTTTTCTAAAATCTAAGACGAGAAATAATTACTCAACTACTCCTCTCTATGAAAATGAGTGAACGTTACACCAGGGTGGTGTGTGTCGGGGAGGGAGGGGGTGTTCTACCAACTGGTCAGACCCTTTGACCGTTATCTTTCTCTGCTACATAAATTGTCCTCTGAAGGTGCGCATCACCACACATCTTTTGATTATTATAGCAGGAAAATCTTTCCAAATTCTGCTCAAACAGCACTATCATTCAAGCTTAATTAATCTCTCTTCGCTGTCGGTCTACTACCATCTGTGTGATTCACCAGGGAAAACTTCTGGCTCAGTGCAGATTACAGATTGTGAGCAATTTATCAACTTACTGCAAGACTCTTCAGCTACATTTGATCAGTGCATAAAGCTAATTTCTCTTATAGGCAACCAAATCAACATCTGTACAAAAAAAATCAAAAGTAGGTAAAACATAAAGACATCCGCTCACACCTAGAAATTGAGAAGGAAGGGGAAAAAACGAAGAGAAAGATAGATCATAGGACCTTACAATAACATGAAATGTAATAGATGCACTAGAGTCAAGGTCCTTGACTAGAGTCTACACCGACAGGACACTGAAGATTGACCTTAGAATCTCATCACCGCTGAAGTGAAGACTGCACGAACTGACGAAAGACTTTTTTTTTTTACACGAGAGTTTCACAACAAAGTAGATCTATAGCAAAGATCTTATTTAAAATTCAGTCTGCACTCTGCAAACAGCCAAACACTGCAAAACTGCAAAGGCACCGGCAGCTGAAGCTTATACATGTAATCCAGACTTGAAGCCGATGAAACCCTTCAAAAAGAGTTGAAAAACCACATTACAGTTTAACTCCCACCCCCCTGGGACTTGATTCTTGGTCTAATTTTTCCAATTTTTTATGCAGGCCTTGGAAGGTATTGAAGGAGGTCTGCTGACTTAGCAAAGTCTCTTTTTATTAAATTTTATCTGGCCAGACAGATCTAGATTTACTGCTGAGCGTTTAGCTTAGTAAAAAGTTAGTAAGACCTAGATTCTCTAGATTAAAATCTAATCTAATCCTTCGTTTTAACGTTGTTAACAAGCCCAGCAGCGAGAAGTAAACAAATTTCAGCACGATGGCTTGTAAATCTCATGTAGATCTAGATCTAGATAGCTAAGAGATTTTAGTTTTTAGATCTAATAACAATCTTAGTTTGAGCAGGCCGATCCTCTCAAATTTCATTGAAAGATGGATTTATTATCAAGAATCTAGATCTAGTAGATCTAGGCCTATAGAGATTTGTGACATCGGCTTAATCCTGGGATTGGGCCGCTGGTGTTAAATATGGGTTATCGTTCCCTTCATTTCAACAGTCTTGCCAGCAGGCCAAGCCCGATGCCAGGATTATCCCGTGACATCTGTGGACCAACGATGGTGTGACTTGCCTGTAGGCCTAATAATTGCGGTGGCCTATCTAGATCTAGACCTAGGTATAGATCTCTAGAGTCTAGATTCTAGAATCAAGATAGATTTTCTAGATCTAGAATAGAATCTAGATTGATACAGATTTTATATTATAAAAAAGAGATGGATTAAATCTATATTAATTACATCTATGAAGGCCTATGTAGACTACATGATAGATCTAGTACCAACTACCATTTGTGATCCTTTTAATGCACTCTTTTAACTTTAAGAATGTGGCCTTACTAAGTTACTTACCGTAGTTACTATGTGGTCTGGTAAGTTTGTACACCCACTACTCGCAACTTAAGATCATGTTGTAATAAAGCTCTGTTGTCAGTTCCATGTAAACCATAAAGAAAAGATGGCATTAAGCCTTTGTGCAATGTGCACCAGTAGTCTAGAATGCCCTTCCCCTTTCTATCAGGGTGGCTACGTCTGTAAATCAGTTTAAGACCCTATTGGAAATATATTTGTTCATGGATTAAATGAAGACCTTAATTAGTTTGTCTCTAGAAACTTATCCAACTACTGATGGTCGGTAATTAATTTTTCTACATGCACCTTTTGTTTTTCTAGAACTGTTTGTCCGAATTATTAAAGGAGTATGTTTTGTACAAAATTGTCAATATGTCAGCACTGTTTGTTTGGGTAGACATACTTTAGCAGATATGCGGCTTAACTTTTGGAGGGCTGTAATCTTCCCGCCTCCTCAATGCCACTTGATCAATAGAACTTTCCATCTTACCTTAAGTAATACACTGCCATACTACCAGCACCTGTTATGTCAACTTGGGAATCATCATCACTTAGTTTGATTAACCTTTCTTGTACGTTGTGTAGCAAAAATGGTACAGTCAATAAAAAAACCCAGCTCTTACCAGACATTGAAAATCTAAGAATGCCTCATTTAACCTTTTTTGCATACGCCTGAATGATTATGTGTACATATTTGAAAACAAGGTATTTTTAAAAGTGTTACCCTACACAGTACGTCATGCACAAAATGTGGTTCAGATACATACATGTATAAAGTAGTGCTCAACTATAGCCGCTAATAGTAATACTAATAGCGGCACCACAGAGAGACCTTTGAGGAATCCCCTATTTTTTCTCGATATTACCTGTGGATGGCCGTATGGGTTTAACAGGACAAGAACATGCCTGAACACGGATACAGGGGGAGAATAGAGAAAACTTTAGAGAAATAACAGTAAAAATTAATAGATTTTTCCATAAACATGACAGGCAAGCCAACATAAGACCATAGGCTCATTGCAGGCTTGGCCTTTTTGCGTGAGCTGATGTCATGTGGATCCATTTAAGTAGGTTGCAGAAGTCAATGCAATGGGGTCGTGCATTGTGCATCCACACACACATGTAAAAATGTAGGCTAGGCTAGGCCATATAGAAATCTGGTTTATATTGATACCGATGCTTTTGGGTTCACTTGTGTTCAGCACTTCGTGCTATGAAAATAAGATATACATATATATATACATTATTATACATAATTATATACGTTACATAGTGTTATGTATAAACCTAGTGTTGTCCGACGTAATCAATGCATTATGTATGTAAGTAGTAATAGTAGTAGTATTGGTAGTAGCAGTAGTGGTTGTAACAGTAGTAGTAGTACTAGTAGTTGTAGTAGTAGTAATAGTAGTAGTTGTAGTAGTAGTA
>BMAT01004715.1:53117-65897 GCA_019649035.1 Elysia marginata
AGTAGTAGTAGTAGTAATAGTGGAGGTGGGGGTGGTGGTGGTGGTAGTAGTAGTAGACTAAATAGCAGTAGTACTATTGTAGTAATGGTAAAATGATTGAAAGATTTTATAGGTATGAAATTAGCAGTGGAGAGAAGTAGGTTTTTAGTTGAAATGCCCGAAATGTCTGCCTTAAGTATATTTCGAACCGTCGACTAATAGATGCTTCGGCAACCACCACCTTGCCACCTAGAGAAACATAGCTTCCACTAAAAAACCTACAAGTTTTCTCTCCACTGCTAATTTCATACCTTTTTAAAACTTTCCATTCATTTGATTGCGCAGTGGCTGCCTCCACTATTTATTCTGTAGTAGTAGTAGTAGTAGCAGCAGCAGTGATAGCGGTAGGAGTAGTAGTGGTAGCAGTAGTAGAGAGAATAGTAGAAATAGTATTAGTATTGGTAGTAGTGGTAGTAGCAGTAGTTGTAATTGTAGTAGTAGTAGCAGAGTAGTAGTAGTAGTAGTAGTAGTAGTCTAGATTGTGGTAGTAGTAGTAGTAGTAGGCTAAATAGCAATAGTGGTGGCAGTAGTAGTAGTAGCAGCGATAGCGGTATGAGTAGTAGTGGTAGCAGTAGTTATTGTAGTAGTATTGGTAGTAGTGGTAGTAGTAGTAGTTGTAGTAGTAGTACTAGTAGTAGTAGTTAGTAGTAGTAGTAGTAGTAGTAGACTAAATCGCAGTAGTGGTAGCAGTAGTTGTAGTAGCAGCAGCAGTAGTAAAAAACCAAATAGCAGTAGTACTAGTAGTAGTAAAAAACTAAATAGCAGAAGTAGTCGTAGTAGTAAAAGACTAAATAGCAGTAAAAGTATTAGTAGTGAAAGACTAAATAGCAGTAGTACTAGTAGTAGTAGCGGTAGCAGAAGGAGGGGAAGTAGTATGGGCAGTGGTGGAAGTAGTTGTGGTAATAGTAGTAATATTAGAAGCAGTCTTAGTAGAAGTTGTGTGATGGTAGTGGTGGTAGTTGTAGTAGTAGTGGTAGTAATGGTTGGGGTAGTACATGTTGTATAAGTGGTAGCGGTAGGAGTAGATGTAGTACTAGTTGTAATAGAAATGGTAGTGGCTATAGTAGTAGTAGCAGTAACAGTATCTATAGATGCAGTAGTACTAATAGTAAAGGTAGCGGTGGCGATAGTAGTTAAGTTAGTAGTAGCAGAAATGTGTTCTGTGTTATGGGCTAAACAAACACGAAATCCAGCGACTCCGAATAGGTTTCACGATGGAGTGGGTACTTTTTTTACTATTCAAATATCTGGCCCAGAAATGGTACTTCATGTACGATTTGTATACAAATAGGGACATACGGGAAAGGTTACCTAATTTAATTGCCTAATTGTTATTGAAACTTAAATGGGATAATTATCCAAGTCAAATCATTAATTTTCAAGCAGATGAAAGTTGAACAAATTAGTAGAAAACTACTTAGAACTACCTCATTGAAGTTGATTAACAAAATTACAATATGAGTCAAATAAGCTGACTTGTTGTTGTGTTAGACAAGTGGCCATGGGGAGTTTGTTGCCTGAATTGCCATTGTGGAAATTGATTTGTCAATACAGGTTTTTAAACCCGCAGATTGGACAGTCTGGTCATGCCTAATGATTGGTTGTACAGACAGTAAAATAATACATTGATGTTTTGTATAATTTTCATTTTATTTTTTCTGTTATTTTGATCCTGGTGCTTGATTCATATCATTGACTTATACTAGTTTAGGGCTATTCTTCTGTTTCTCTATGTTTATATCTATAGATATCTTGCGTCCAGGGTGAATGAGTTGGATTTTGCAACTTTCACATACAAAGGCATTGCTGTCGTGAACAAGACTTTGCTCTGAAATATTTATGAAAAAAAATTTAATAAATTATCAAAATTTTGCGGAAAAATATTTAAATTTTTGTTGAATAAAAAAGACCGTTAAAAAAAAGACAAATTCGACCCTTAATGAAATTTTCTCAAAAAAGGAATTTCCTGCTTCCAACTGATTCACACTGGACTTGAGACATATGTAATTAAAAAACTGTGGGCATAGATTTTCAGAAAAGTTTAGAGGCATTCCATAATCTCCTTGTGATGTAAACAAATCATTTCTATTTTATTGGAATTTTCAATAAATCTGTTTCCATTAATTGTGTTTTTTCTACTGAGACAGACTGGAAGCTAAATGCTCAAAACCAATGGCGGATCCTAGTCCTAATCCCAAATTGGAATCTTGTGGGGCTTCAGCGAGATGCCATGTGATCCGTGCTCCCCAGCGAGATTCTTGGCCTTGGTCTGAGGACCCAAACAAAGTGCTTGTTCTGCTCATCACATGGCTGGGAGCAAAAGAAAGACACATCCTGAAATACTCAGACCTGTATACCAAGCAAGGACTAGACGTATTGGTTGTTAAGTCAAAGGCAAAAGATTTCATTTGGCCCAGGAACAGCATAGCTTTGGCTGAACAAATTTACACTGTAAGTCACTTGAGTAATTTATTCCTTTGACTGAGGCTCATTATGAACATTATGGTTATTCTTATACCACATTCCATATTTGTAATTTGAATCTGGAAATCGGCAAAAGCTTTGAAAAATAATGAGGATTTAAATTATTTGTTTTATTTAAGGTGTTTTTTTCTGCCAACTTTATACCCCATTACTAGGGAGGAGCTCTTTCTGTCTCTCTCCTCTCTCATCCAGCCCTTGCATTGCATTCACAAGCCCAGTAATTTTACCAGAAGTGTGAGTTTTGGGATGAAAATTTTGTTCAGTGTATGTGTATCAGAAGCTGTGCAGGCTAAGCTGTGCAGGCTGTAAAGCACTGAAACTAGTGAAAGTGTTAACAAAGTGAGGAAAAATTTTTTCCGCAGGTTAGGCCTAAAGTACAAGAATTAAATTAATGAAATCGCCTTGTAGATTTATTTTTGCGAGTTGCTAACAGTTATACACAATGACAATGTACAGTAGAGTACAAATGCCTTGCAACCAGTCCAAATGAGTCTTAAGTCGAATTTGGAAAGTGGTAAGATATTAGTATCACAGAGAAGCTTATTTTCTCTAATTTCAAATACATAAACAGAAAAGCTCTATCCTGTTTCTGTATACTGTAGTTATAGCCGTTTGAAGTTAGCAGGGTTAAGACTTGTGAAATCTCAGAAAGGGGAGAAAATAGCATTTGAATTTTAGGCAACTATGCAGGTGTAGAGGCCAAAGCAAACATGCCAATTAAAAATTATCACATTAAACATGAAATTCAACCTGAATGAGGTGGTAAAACTGTTGAAAAAATGTCTTTACCGTCAATGTCTGAAATTTTTTTAAAAAATTGACTTCTGACGACCCACTAAACTTTAAATTAATTAAAAGCCTATATAGGACTTTCGACTTACAACTCATTTGGACAGAATGCATGACAAATGTACTTCAATCCAAAGCGCTATGATTTACAAATTGTTGAAGCCTGTTAAAGTTTTCCAGTAATTTGATATGTCTGGCCTAGTTATAATGATGCAATATTTTATTTTTTCTCAGGTTATAAAATAAGCCCAGTCTTTGTGCACAGTCACAACTCTACATCTACACTGTTTATTGCACTTTATTGGGGTAGTCACTAATCCTAATCTACCATTAAATTTGAATGTCTTCTGCAAACTTGATACTAATGCATTAGAGTCTGTCTAACAATTTTTTTTGCAGTGTATAGCACTGAAAATAATGAAAAGCCTAACAAGTACTTAAGACTGTTTTCAAAAGCTGGAGAGTTGGTCTTTCATCAAAAGATTTGTCCCAGGAAAGAAGCCATCAACCAAGTCTTGTTTCGCAACAAAAATTATTGATTTTTAATGCAAAACATGGCTTTAAGTCTCATTTTAAAAACTAAAGAAATGTGTTTGGAAAGATAGGGTGAGACTGAGAGATAGATAGAGAGTCAGAGAGAGGATGGGGGGACGGCAAGAAAACATTGTTTTTTACAGTCATAACTTCATGTGTTCATTACTTGCATCCTTAGAAATCATACTGTGGAAACCTCCAAAATTGAAGTCGGATAATCCAAATTTCTCATAATTGAAGTTTTCTACATGTGAGGTTTCTTTTTACTCTTTGGCATTGTTAGATTTGAACTCATAGTTCAAAGTTCATAAGGTTCTCTTAGTTCAGATTTCCATGGACTCCTACTCCTAGAGAAAGCTTTCCTTCTACTTTACCACCACGCTGCTCAGTCCCAAGCTTACAAAATAAAAGGTTACTGGTCAATGATTTTTATTCCCTGTTTTCCACCCCAGTCTGCAACCCCCTCCCTCTGACATAAGCATTGACTACATTTATCAGAGACAAAAACAGAAGTCCAATTTGCACTCCTTGATGTTTCTTGCCACACTCAGCTTAGACACAAGACAGTAGTATGACAGGCGCTAGTGACTGCAGTCAATGGTTTATAGCATGTCAAATCGAGATAATTGGTGTATTATTGAATGAAATACTAAGACACCCAAGTAATTTATAAATTGCCGAATGGATGGGATTTTTTGTGGTATATTTCTGAGATAGGAAGATATAGGACAGTAAGTTACTGCCAAATGCCAAAAGCTGATAATACTAATAGTGATATCAGATCTTTAATATATTGATATATTCGATAAGTATGGGGGCAATATATCAAAAGTTAGAATTAGAAGGAGGGGGTAGGTGCCCAGCGTTGGTGCCCTCATAATCAGGTAAAAAGGCACTGAAATTTTAAGCAGATTTCTGTTTTGCCGGTTTCAATTCTTGTTAATCTTAAAGACCAAATTAATGCTTTGTTGAATTAAAAAGAGGCAAAACTTCTATGTTAAAAAAAATTATTCTTCATATTAAAATTATGTCTACATACAATATTTAACGAGTACAGGTGTAAGGATAACTACTGGTACCATATATAGTACAGAGATATTTCAAAATCTTTTTTCTTAATCTATTTGTACACTATAGTATATTTTATTATTAACAAATGGGAAAATAATTCAGTTTGCATAAGGTAGCAAGGCCAAGTTTTTGGGTGTTTTTTGATATATATAAGAATACATAAGCGTAACATCATTAGAGCAAGAATTTTGTATTATCCTCCTTTTTAAGTGTTTTTATTTCATTATGCAGTCATATTAATTGCAAATATAGAATGCAAGTAATTATTACATTCTTTATTATATGTACATTGGTATGAAATAATTTTCAGGTGCTAGAAACTGAAATGCAAGACTATGATCACATCATCAGCCACACAATGTCAGTTGGATCTTTCAACTGGACGGTGCTGCGAATGCATATGAAAGAGAAAGAACACGCAGACCGCATTTGCAGTAAGTTCAGAGGTCAAATCTTGGATAGCGTGGTTGCTGGCGTCGGGAAAGGTGGCGTCCTGGATGAAACGCCTGCCAAAGGTCAGCAAGAAATCCATGCCCTTGACAGGATGGTACACGGTATCGTAGTTGCTAAGAAATTAAATCCAGTGATGCAGCGTATGACTGAATTAGTCTGCAAGGCCTATTTTTTTATGACAAAAAAGAGGACTGTGAAATTTTATGAAGATGCACTTAAGTTTTTTCGAGAGGAGCCCTTGAAGGTGCCGACTTTGTTTCTGAGCTCGCGAGACGACCCCATGTGTGACTCATTCGTCCTAGAGAAGCTAGTTGACATCTGGAGAGAGAAAAATGTTTACGTCTCAATACATGTGTGGGATAGCTCCCCTCATGCCCAGCACTATATACATCACAAGAATGCTTATGAGAGTCTGCATGAGGATCTTTTCAAAGAAATATTTTCAAGTGCAGCAAGTTAATATTTACAATATTAAAAAAACTATTCAAACAATGTGGGGAGCAAGAGGTTAAAAAAAGGTGCATTACTAGTAGTAATAGGTGGTCAATATGACTAAGAGACATGTACATGTATTAGCATTTTTTTTTTATTGTGTTCATATTTTAGCAGTTCTGCTAGGCACGCGCATATTCACAGAACTATTATTTATACGAAGAATTGATTTTGATCTTTTTGATAGCTGCAGTACTAAACTTTTTAATGGTTTAACACATTTTAAAAACATTTTTACATTTGTGAGATTTCAACCTGATCTCTGGTACAGCAAAAGTGGTTTTTAAAATTATTTGAAAGCTTTTTTGTTCGCTTGTGATACAAAAAAATTCATGTGCCATATATTATGTAACACACAGTAGAAATACTTTTCTACACCATGCCATGTTGTAATTTATACTCCTCTACAATTACATTTAAAAAGAGCTAGTCCTAGATCTACACAAGTTTTACACTTACAGCCCAATGGACAATTTCTTGCTCAACTAGGCTAAGTTGTCATTGTGGACATCCCATGCACTGAAGCTATACAAGTGGGTCCTTCTCTTCTTTATGCTATCACATCTTATGCCTTGTATTTCAGTGTTGACCTTGTTTTCGTGAAAATCTCCCAGATGTAAGTTTGATATTTAAAATTCTCTCAATTCAAAGCTTACGTAGAGAAAAGTTTACTTTCATTCTATGACTTATAAATTTATACTCAGAATTTGAAGTGGGCAAGGTTCAGTTCTCTTTAATTTAACTGAAGTTCATATTGAGGTTTTTATGGACTTTCCATCTCTTCCACCCCTCCAGGAATTTGACTTCTTCAGCATGTAAGGCTTATTAAAACAGTCACTAAGCAAAGCCACCATCTCCAAACCCACAAAAAAGTTCACTCTGACCCTTAGAATCACTGAGGTATTTAGGATTATGTGAGAAAGAGAGGTGCTGATACTGGTTAATTAAAGAGCAGAAAATAGTCTTGTAATGTAAACCTTTTTTTTGGTTGTTTATTTCGAATGCCCTTAAGTAGAAAATTTTGTCCACTTTTGAGGTTTTCACTGTACATATGAGGCTGCTTTTATGCTATCAATCATTTTTAAGCCCTGTCAGCATTGCTATCTGGCTGTTTTAACCTTGTTTTGTACGATATTCTTGTGACCAAGGGACCCAGACTTATTTTATCCTTGCTCAATTTTTGGGGGAAATGCAATTATATTGTGCCGCAGGGTATGGCTACTCATTTAGCCTGACCACTCACTGTCAGACTGGGTCATTCACTAAAAAGCAAAAAGTGTTTTCAAGATTTTGTGCAAATACCCCAGAAAAATTTTTTTTTACGATATGTTTTACAAATACTCCTGAACTAGGAGACCTAAAATCTATATGTTCTTACCTGACCAATCAAAAGCTGATATAATGCAAAAGGTAAATTTTATGGTACAACTGATTGGTCTAGATAGCGACGGCCAAAGACAGAACTCTCCTTGGTATTCATGTTATTAAAGATCAACCGTAGCATTCAATCACCATTACTGACAAGCCTAGGTGTGGCATTTCGGCCTCAAATTAGTGTTCATTGTTGATAAAATGTGGCATGATAGTAGAGCAAACGACTGCAAATCTTGGCCTTTTTAAAAGACATGGCCTCACTTTTAGCAAAGCATAATGGTAGATATAGTTACAAGTGTAACTTTTTTAATGTCATTTTTAAGAATGGGTAAAATGTTTTGATATTTGATAAAGGAACAAGACTTATCCATAAATAAAAAAAATGCTATTCTACAACTTACCACTAGATCTCAAAACTTGATCTAGCCCCATCAAATTTTCACCAAAGGGTCTGAACACTTTGAACTAATCTAATTGATTCATATAAATTGAATTTATAAACTTAAACAACCTCAGTACTTATGACTATATAGCCTCCATTTCAAGGGTGTCACTGCAACCATACTTGGGCATAGTTGCATTTTAGTGCATGGTTGGCCTATTTCTCTGTAAAGATAAGCCGTTTTCTCACCCTAGAAGAACATGTAAATCTAAAATTGGATTATTGTTGTTAGTGTCATTGTTACCAATAAATGAGATCTATCATTACATGTCATGATAAAACCATCTTTGAAAAATCTCCTTTAGCTCCAGTAGAGATGAGTTGCAAAGATTAGCTCTAAATTAGACTAATTTCAGTACAGCTTTTGACCTTGAACTTTACATCTTACAATAACGATTGTGATGCTAGTCAGGAACGGCTGGATGGAGGTAAGCCTACTAAATACTTATAGCAAGGAGCTGTCACTAGTCACAGCTATCTAGATCTGTAAACTTTACCAAGGGCTTTGTTTTGGTGTGTGAACTTTAACATCTTCTTAGCTGCATGAAGCTGTTTATTGTACCTCACAGAAGGTTGTGATCTGAGACAGAAATCTATTGACATACCCTTTGTCGTTGTATTAGCTTTTGATTGGTGAGGGAAAAGAACATGTCGTGAAAATAGGCCTACCTAATGCCAGGTTATTGGCATGAAAAAAAACATGTAGTCGGGTATTTGCACATTATATCATGAAAATATCAGCTGCCTTGTTTGTACATGTACATATATATTAATTTTACACAACAAAGACATTATATTTCTCAACTATTGCACATGTGTCAGATGTTGCAATTATCATGTCTAAAAATGATCAATATTTAAAAATGCATGAAATTATCAAAATTTTGGGAAATATTAGAAACTGTTTTGCTTGAAAATATTGCAAAAAAGAAAAAAGAAAAAATCTACTTTTGGAAGATGTTTTATAAAATAATAATATCTTACATCAGACTCATTTGCTCTGCTAGTGAGACATACTTACTGTCTATATCTGATGCCTGTTTTACAGTTTTAGTCAACAAGGCATAATTCTATGTAGTAAAGTATATCATCAAGTCTGATTTTGAAGTAGGAGGTCTGTGTCAGGTAGACAATGTTAACTTTTTTACAGTGACCAAAGAATTCAGGTGTCAAAACAACTCAGAGATCTGAAAGCTTGAAGAGCTTTTTTATGATTTTGTTTGCATTTCAAATGTTACAAGTCACTTGTGAGTCCTCAGAAATCATTTATGACATAATACATGTTTTTACTTTGAAATTTTCAAACTAGTTGATTGCTGTGATCTTTATGGAGCTTTAATTAAAAGTCATTGCTGCTTAAGTCAACTTTTAGTTAACTTTATTCTGTTTATTGTTTTTGTGTGATACCATAAGGACTTGCTCATAATTTGCTTTCTTATCTAAATCTCAGTATTATTGGTTATGTTTCCTGGGGATCGACTTAAACAGAGTAGACTGTACTACTAAGTCATGAATCATTGGTGTGTATTCACAAATGTACTATAGTTATTGATTTCTACATGCTAAGAAGGATACCATTTTCCACAATCACAAATAAATTTATCAAATAAACAAAAAAATTGTGATATGATGCTGAAACTGTTATAGGGGGGTCTTTCTAAAAGCTTCCCTACTGGAGTTTTATTTAAAAAGAAAATATATCCTTCTTTAATCAATTGGATATCCTTTCTTCTAAAATAACTCCAGCCTACGCTAATGTGGAAAGTACATTTAAGTATTTATCTATATATGCTTAGGATTGTATTGGTTGGTAACTGGTATATTTAACCACTTTTGTCATTTTCTTTATACAGTGTATTGGTTTTAACTTCTATTTTATCTTTTTGCATAATGTATTTTTGTTACGTTATTCACATATATATATATATATATATATCATTTAGACAGCATTTTTATTTAAGGCAAATTCTTATCTGACTAGACTAAAGAAACATGTTTCACTCACAGTATTGCTGGCCCATATGCTGAATGTGGCCAATCAGCGATTAGCTGCTTGTTTATATATTTCTGACTGCACACAAGCTTACTTAGTATTTTCTAAATTTTTTTAAACTAGTCAAGTTAATGTATTTTTTTTTAATTTTCAAGTTGAATTGTCTCAATTTGAGACTTTAAACAAATTATTGCCAAGCAAAGAAGCTGATCTTCCTCCTCATGCAGTCCCAAGATTCCAATCAACTCAAAATGCATGTATTGAGAATATGTTCCTACCCAGTGCCATCAGCTGCAATTACATGATCAAACCAAAAACAAGAATAGGGCATTTTTGCTGTGTTTATTACAAACCTAACAGATGGAGCATTTTTTGCTTTAGCCAGCATAATGAAGTATCCTTTACATGTATTAGGATTTGTTGTATTTTACTTACATAATACATGACTTTGTATATTTTTGGCTATAACATTGTAGCTGTGTTTATCACCAAGTCTGCTGATTTTTGTTAAACCCAGCATGCCTCGATGATTTGCTGATTTTAGTTGCTGCCTTTAAATTTTACTGGAGAACTCAAGGTGAAATTTTGTTCTTGTGCAGTAATTCCGCTCTGGACTGTATTACACTTTAGTCTAAATATGTGTAATTATTGTTTTATGTCAATGAGTGAGATTCCTTTGAGATACAGTGGAGTTCTGCTAAGCTATCCGCATATCATGTTTTTACATTTCATCAGCGCATGGCGGGGGGGATGCTTTTGTCACCCCACATGCACATTAGGTATACTTTTGTCACATCACCGGCTATATAGCAGTGGTGGATTAATGGATTTTTCATCTACAGTGGAATCCGCAAAAATGTTTTGATTTTAAGCAAGAGTTCCCTTTATCCATTACAAAAATATAAAGAAATACAAAATAAGACCGGAAAACAGAGTTGACTTTAAGCAAGAGTTTCCCTTAAAGCTGTTGACTTTAAGTGGATTCCACTATATATAAATTAGTGTGACAAAAGTAGCCCTCAATGCTCTGAATTGCACAAAAAAGGAGTGACCATGTGTCAGTTATTTGCCAAAGCAATCACATTATCCAGTTTAAGAGACATTTTTTGAGAAATACATAAAGTTTGAGAATTTATTTCCCATAATTTTGCATTAAAATGGTTAGAAAATGATATAATGGGGTAGGTCCTTTTTGCGCGGATAGTGTAAAGAAAAATCTCCTCTGGACCAGACTATAACATTTCTTTCCGTCAAAAATCATATTGCAGTATTGATTGTATTATCAAGAAAAAACGAAAAGGTACCAAAAATCTAGTTTGTATTATTAACCCTATGTTTATCTTAAACAGGCTTTATCTTAACTCCCCTTTAGCTGGCAATCATGTTTTTCCTTCCATGACAAACCTCAGTCTAGTTGCTGCAGTTTAGATTAATAAAGACCTGCATTTATTATCTCAAAATTGGTTCAATTTAGTTAATTCAATCTTGATACAATCGTATTGTATTGAAGAATGTGGAATTTCAATTAGCACCAAAACTGCTTTTGTATGCTTGGAAGAATGAAAGTAAAGAGAGATCTGTCAACCAATACTGATTCCAGTATTTTAGTACCAGAATGGCTACCGGTACCATAATACTGTGGTACTGATGTCAAACTCAAATATTGGAATTAGTCATGTCTGTGATCGGGAAAACAGGAGGGAACTCATGAAGTCCAGGCATGTTGATATAAGAGAAGGTCATATGTATAATGTATAGTATGAGTAAATGTCTTTGAGGATAAATTCAAAATAAGAACATATACAGCGCAGTCCATAACTCAAACTCTAATAACCCAAATTTATTTTAGGATCCCAATTGGTTGTTTTTTCTTCTTTGAGTAGGCCTTTCATTTAACTTGGAGTTGTGACATTCCAAAATGTGTTAGCTGTTCCCAAACACCTCGACTTACACAGACTGCACTGTAATTGAAAATAAAGACATCTATTTAAACACTGAGAATTTCGCTATGTCAGCATGGAACTTCCTTGTACATGTATATGGGTCCTGGGAATAATTATGTCTTTGTTTTGTCCTTGTTCTAGCTGTTAGTACTGAAATGCCTTGAGAAATACTGACCTGGGGACTTCAAAATACTGGAGCCAGTTGACCAGGGGTTGGCAGAGCTATAAAGAGTGGGAGAGAGAGAATGTGTGTGTGTGTGTAACTTAGACATCAGAATGAAAAAAAGTCGCCAAGAATCCAGAGAAGGAATAAGGGGGGCGGGGGTGTCAATTTAAACTAGGAGCTATATGTACAATTTTTTTCTGTACAGTATTTCAAAACCCAAGTAGTTTTCACATTTTTTTGCATTTTATTTACCACATTGTTTTGGCATTTTATTTCTAGTCCCAGCCTACTTTGTTAATGAATACAACCCCATATGTACAATTTTAAAATTATAAGTTTTACTTCTAATGACAATTCTAGTCAATCCGAGTCAATTATTTGTTGTGAATTTTTAATCCATTTTACAAATAAACACATTTTATATCTCAACCTAAGTACTTGTTTCTCTGTTTCTCTATGTAATTACATGTATAATTTTGCCACAGCTTGATCATTGCAGAACTAGAACTATGTTTTATGAAGTAGCTGTATGTATCAGAAACAAATACGTATACTACAGTGGAAACTTGCTAAAATAATTCGGAAATGTTGGGAGACAATGATTCTTTGCTTATATGCCAAGCTACCGAAAATTTCTGTTTTTACTCCAGTTATGTAATAATGAATGCTAATCCGCATTGTTTCTTTGCAGAGTGTGAATTGGCAACGTATCTGGGACATTTATGTGAGATCATAGGTGTGTGACAAAAATTTTTTCATTGCATGGAAACTGTAGGAATTCAGCTCTTCCTTCATGAAACAGAGTAACAAATATGAAGAGGAAAAAATCATGAAAATTCCATTTCTTTTAAATCTTTCTCCATTTCTTGCGTTTCCTAATTCTGAGATGAGATCTCATTGTACTGTGCGATGTAAATCTTTCGCTTTCAGATTGAATCTGATTTCAGCCTTTTATTATAAAAATACTTGTACAAACTTTTTGCCAAGCACTGCAGATTTG
>BMAT01004718.1:17114-39043 GCA_019649035.1 Elysia marginata
AGCGCAGGTCAACTAAGAGGAAGATTGGAGTATGCCCCTTGTAAGTAAAAATCACAATTTGATCTTGGTTCCCAGGTTGAGAACGTTTTGCAAGAGTTGAAAATCAACTTTATTACAGTACAGGTGTAGTAGGTGTAACAGTCCATTCTGTAGAGCTAGACTAGATAATCTCAACGAGCACAGTATGAATACTGTGACCACTAGATCTAGGAAGGAACTCTTAGTAACGATGAAGGCTAGCTTAGTTTAGATAGACCCAGGGATAGAAGGCCTACACGGAAATACTGTGTGTGCTCAATTTAAATTTGTTGGACAGGTGTGGCGAGGCGGGAAGGAGTGGGTAGGAGAATCATCAGTGAACTGTCCTCTGTCTAGCACTAGCCCTCCTCCTTCTCCCCTTTCACTCACGAGCCCTCGCCAGGCATTTGGGCTCAGGCAGGCCAGCTTGCGCTGCACAAAGTGTCTTGAATCATGAATGGAAACAAAGATCGCCCACCCACCCACCTCTACTTTTCGCTTTGTCTACCCCAAGACCCATCTTTGGTCTCTCTATCTCTTTCCATCTGGCCTCGAGGTGTTATCTTAAAGTGGAAATGAGGCCAGGGCAGTTGACTTAATTAAATTTTACTAAAATAAAGGAGGAAAAAATGGAACCATTGCGAGGTGTTGAATTTAACTGAGAGTTGGCTTCAAGCGAGTTGACTTCTCGCGGGTTCCAGTGTATTATGAAGGCTAGTGAAAGAAAATTAAAGCAGGTCTACTGCTAATGGTAAAGCATCGTCATACTACTGACATCTAATGATTTTTGCCATGCTTATCTTCTTTCAGCAATATAGATACTAATGAACTCTGCACGTATTTTACACAACACCTTGGAGAGTTTAAGGAAATCTTTGGCCTGTTGGAGGAGATGAACAAGAAGATGACCAATGTCCTATATGGCACTGCAAAGGTATTGCATAACTTAGATACATTCTTATGCTAAATAGTCAAAATAGTTTGGATGCTTTAACAAAACTACTTGCAACAACACTGCAGGATATTGATTGAAGTATATGACTAGTGATATTAAGGATCTGATCGTTATAAAAATAAAGATTTGAGGAACATGAGCACTTATCATTTACAGGCTAAAAAGAACCTAGGCTACTTACAAAACAGCTTGCTTGAAAAATTTATTTTCATTTCTTTGCCTGTCTAAAAAGTCAATAATATATCTGTCTATCTACAGTGGAAAGTTCATATAGGTTTGTAGTTTGATGTTCTCTTTTACAGAGAAAAGCAGCTTAAAAGAGCTGTGAAACCTCATAAGATGATGCTTCACTTTAGTCTGTCATTATCAAATTACGCTAACCACAATGCCATATCTAAAATTTATAATCTTTTCTCCATCTCTTATTGGTTAGCATGTTTTATTTCAGACTGATCTTAATCGAGGGCTATAAATTTTTAAATGGTTTTATATTTAATGACTAATTTGCAATCTGCCAGTCATGAAATAATATTAAAAAAATACAATAATACCAAGGCCTTTTTTGTTAAATTGAGTTAAATAGTCCCATGTGTTACTTGGATTGTTTTGAAATCTAGCCTTGCATTTGTTACATTAAAAGTTTAAGTCTGCAAAACTTTATTTATAGATAATTTGTGCTGAACATTAACAAATACTGATGTGTGAGAGCAGCTCTAGTAATCCATCCATCCATCAGGTGCCCTGCTCCATGGCGTTGGCGATCATGTCTTTCCAAACGTCTTGATCTCTCGTTGTCAGCAACAATTCCGTCACTCTCTCTGCTTTCATCCATGAGGTCAGGCTGTCTAGCATTTTCTCTCTTTGTCTTCCTTTGCCTCTCTCTCCCTCTAGCTTTCCCATTGTAAGAAGATTTTCTAAACCCTCTCTCCTCATTACATGACCAACAAAAGACGCTTGTCTTTTCCGTATTCTGTTTATCAAGGATCTGGTTGTTTCTGTCTCATTTAGCACATCTTCATTGGTCTTTTTAGCTGTCCATGGTATTCTCAACATCCTTCTCCAAAACCACATCTCGACAGCCTCGAGTTTCCCATGTGTCTTTTTTTTTATTGTCCACGTCTCACACCCATACATTAGGATAGGCTCTATGTAGCATTGGAGGGCTCGTTGTCTGGTCGCAAATCATATTTTCGTGTTGGTAAGTAGTGGTTTCATTTTCATAAAAGTTGCCTTGGCTTGGGCGATTCTTGAATTTATTTCTGTGTAGTTTCTTCCGTCTTGCGATATCAGTGTTCCTAAATATTTAAAAGATTCCCGTTGCTTCAGTTTCGCACCGTCTATATATGTATCACATCCTGGAATTTCCTTACGGCTAATGACCATTACTTCTGTCTTTTTGCTATTTAATTCCAACCCCATCTTTTTGCTCTCGCGCACAACAATGTCCAAAAGGTTTTGTAGTCTACCTTCCTCATTTTCAGCTACCAGGACAGTATCATCTGCATATCAGAGATTATTTATCATTCTTCCTCCTATTGTGAGTCAAGGATTGCTCTCTAGATTTCTCAGGATTGTTTCGCTGTACAAATTAAAGAGATCAGGTGAAAGCACGCATCCTTGCCTTACGCCCCTTTTGATATTTTTAAATGTACTTGTCTCATTTTCTATCAGAACTGCGGCAATTTGTTTCCAGTAGATGTTTTTAATTATCCTGAGATCTTTTCCGTCAACATTCAGTTGCTTTAGTTGTTTCAGTATTTCCGTATGTCTCACTCTATCGAAGGCCTTGGTATAGTCAATAAAGCATAAATATATGTATTTCTGGACCTCCAGGGCTCTCTCAATTAATGT
This sequence comes from Elysia marginata, assembly GCA_019649035.1. NCBI lineage: Eukaryota > Metazoa > Mollusca > Gastropoda > Plakobranchidae > Elysia > Elysia marginata. The sequence goes on from BMAT01004718.1 coordinate 19,939, forward strand.
CCTAAGCATATATTTTCGTTTGTTGTTCCTTTTCCTTCTACAAAGCCGCATTGTTCCTCAGCAATTTCTTGTCCTATCTTGTTTCTTACTCGTATCATGACTACTCTGAGGAGTATCTTTGTGACATGGCTCATTAGACTAATAGTGCGATGGAGTTTGCACTCTGTTGCACCAGCTTTCTTCGGGATTGCGATAAAAATAGATTTAGCATATCTGTCGGGATTGGTCCAGTGCCGTAAATTTTGTTTAGGAGGTCTATTATTATTGTGATGCCAAACTCCTCTAGGGCTTCAATTTGTTCTACTGCGATGCTGTCAGGTCCAGTGGCTTTTCCGCTCTTCATTTTCCTGATTGCTGCCCTTACCTCGTCCTTCATGATTGCTGGTCCTGCAAAGTTGTTTTTCATCACCTTTATGTCTTCCCTGTCATCGTCGAAAAGTTCTTTTATATATTCCGACCATCTCTCTAAGATTTTATCTTTCTCCGTGATGACGTCTCCATTCTTTGCTCTTAGGCATCCTGTGGAGGAAGCGCTTTTTCTTCCCACTATATCTTCAACATTTTTTTACATTGTGTTAGTAATAATGTTGGCAAAACATACTTGAAATTAAATGGACAGTTTGGTTTCTAAGCAATCCTTTGTGTAACTCCTTAAGGTGTACCAAGAATCAAATCGCACCAATAAATTTGTGAAACGGTTCCTTATGAGGGAAATTCTGAACCAGATGAGTGCCCTGCAGCGACCAATCGAGGCAGCCTCAGACACTTTGGACACCCAGGCAAGAGAAGAGAGGTAATTTTCAGTCTCTTGGTTCTTTCAACAATCATTATAATGAGTTTGATGCATAGAATTAGTGTGGAAAACCCCTTTATCTAATGTGAGGGGGAGAAAAAAGTAACTGGGTAAATTTAGTCTCAAACTCTCCCAAAAAGGTCCATTGTCGATCAGGTTTTTAAACTTAGCATTATCTAATTTGTAAAGAAACTTTTTGAACCAATAAAACCTGTAGATAAACCAATGTAGTGTAGTAAAAGCTTCGGCTGGAAGTGTTTATTGTATTAATGCTAAAAATGAATAGTGTTATAAAATATGAATGAGTTTTCTTTGATCTGTGTTCTTTAAACAGGAACTAAAGACTAAAAATAGACTTAAGAAAATGAAAAAAGACCCTAGAAAATAAAGAAATGTTTTTTAGCACAACCCAATTAATTGGGCATTGAAATTTTAATGTTCAAAGGTGTTGTATTTTGAACAATATTTTTTTTCAGCTTTCAAACATTTAAAAACTACTTGAAAATATCATAATTATTGGAAAAGATAAAAAGAAAAAAAGGGAGATCTTGCAATAAAGTGTTTTTTCTGAATTTAAATATCTGTGCAGCTCATTGTGGCCGGCTAATCCTGAATAAAGAAAATATCCCTTTGAGTATAATCTTACATTTTGAAGATAATCATTGGTGTAAAAATCAAGGCTTATACATTTTAATGTAATTGAGAAAGCTGATCATGCTTCTTTCTTTGTATTGAGATAAAAAAAAACGTCTCACTGTGTATTGCATTTGTTGTTTAGGGCTGACATCAAACCACTAGAACTGGAGGATGTGATTAAAAAATCTCCCAGCGGTAATATTGTACCTGGCCGTGTAGTGCGTAGAGCCAAGCGTCAAATCAGTGGCATCAGTACAGGCTCAGATGGTGAGTATTGGTGCTTTCTTATTGTAGGTAGTTAAATAAAGCGATTCTTTGCTTTTATAAGAGTATTTGCTTTTTGAGTTTGTGGAAGCTCAAAGAAAATTAGGGTTGTAATGCCATAAAAGTAGTGTTAGTTATAGAGCTTTATGTTGCTAAGATATACATGTTGTTGCTAAACTCTGTGGAATTCACAAAGACTCACGATATCATGCTCCCTGAGAGCAAGTTGTGACAGATCTTGTAAACATCTGCTCTAATATTACCCCCTTTTTTAACTTGTCAAAAAAGAAAACCCATCACTTTTGACGCTTGTTTTCAGCAAATTAGTGACCACTCTCAGAACTTAAGTGGCGTCCCATCCCATTTTTCCAGCCTTTCTTTGATATAAGAATTGAAAAGATAATATGTAAAGAAATTCTTGATTTAATTTTTTAAAAACTTAAAAACACATTATTAGACTCAAACTATATTTTGTTCTTTCTTTTGCCAAAACTATATACACCACCCAACCCTCCAAATATCTTTAGTTTGTTTACAATGCCTTCCTCTAATTTTTTTTAGAAATAAAAATTATGTCTTGATTTGTGTGCAAAAACTCAACAGCATATGATGGTCTTGCAGAAGGTATGCATGTGTTTTCTAAAAGACTTTTTAATGTTTCATTTGCACAAAAACTAACATTGAAATAGTTTATTTTGTTTCTTTTAACAAATATATATTGCTTCTTCTGTTTCATTTTGTTCAGCTATGGGAGGTTTTTTGGAAGGTTTATTATTAAATGCTCATTTTAATTATAAGGAAATCACTACCGGTACTTATGGAAATTTAACAATAACTGGCTTTCCTGTGAGCACAGAATTTTTTTCTGTTTCACCAACTAGTTGAGAGAGATTTGTAAATTAAAAAGTGATTTAAAAAAGCTAATGTTTTATATTTTGTTGGTAGAAATTATAAGAACCTGAAAACGATTTTCTGATGAAGTGCTAAGAAAAATTGAAGTATTATCTTTGTTATTGTGCTTAACAGAAGTGCAGACAAGTATAAATTGTAAATATTGGCCTATTCATTTTCATTTTAGCATGGATAGGAAAAAAAAACAACTACTAATGTCTTTTTACTTGTATACCCCTTTGCATTTTTGTGTTGTTTTTTTTTTATATTTTTTTCATGCTTTATTTTCCTATATTATGTCATGTGCAAATAAGTTGATTTGATGTCAGCAAAACCATCTTTTTCCTGTGTAAAAAAATGCGTCTTCAATTTGAAAATTTTTTACCAGTTTCTTTTTGTCCCCTCAATATGTACATGTGCCAAACTCACAATGAAATGTTCTGCTACAGAGCTTTCTCTAAGAAATAGGTAACAAATGAGATAACAGTCGGAAATAACAGAGGCAGAGATGCCATTTTCAGCTATTTTCTGATTGTTTGAAGCCTGAGAAACTGACTCAATATACAAATTTGAACAAGATTGAGCCCATGAACAATGTCAATTCAGTGCCTTAGCGGACACATGTTGTGTACGTTTAGGTGAGAACATAGCATCAGGATTTTCAGTTATATTCATAAAATTTAGGTGGCTTCCCTGCAAAGGATTCTCTACAAAGAGTGTAATATGATTGCACTTGCTTGAGAAACTTTATCATTTCTTGTGCACACTGCTGCCTGTGCTGCCTGTGCTGCCTCATAATCTTTTTTCAACAAAGCTTTATTTTTATTGTTACAAATCTTCAAAAAGTATTTCAAGTCTGTGGGTATTGTGTTTTGATTTTGTATAAAAGTTCTAAAGCTTTTTTTATACTAATGTTGTTTTTTTTTTACCATAGTATGTTAACAGAATTTACAGCTGCAGTGCTTTAGCTTTAAAAGTAATTTTGATCAACCTGTATCAAGTTCCTCAAAATAGAATTATAAAGAAATTTGATTTTACCTCAACATGGCATAAAGTATTTGGCAACGCATGGCCAATATTTTGGTCATTATGTATAAAAACTCCTGTTATGCGTACAATGTTATTGTCTTCCAGCAATCAGCATGAAAATTAAGCCTGCACTTTTTGTTTCAATGGGACATTCCAAAAAATCTTGTACTGAATTTTACCGAGTACATTACAAGCGTAATGGGAAACTCAGTCGAACATTTTTTCTTTGTTTAAAACTAAAGTATTGCAGACCTTCAAGACTTTGGTGTAACATTTATTCAAAGTAATATACATTGTTTTTTGTTGTTTTTTATGTAGGCCCACTTATCAAAAGGGACTTAATAGTCACAATTACTATGAGGCAAAATCAAAACTAAAAATTACTTTTTTATGTTTTGCGCCATTTCTTGTACTTACCTTTTAGCTAAAGATTTTGAATATTGAATGCTGAGATTTTAAGCAAAAGAAAGAAATTTATGTAATAAAAAATACACATTCATTAAAATTTCTTATTATAGCTTTATTTTGTTTTAACCTGGGGCTAGTGGTTAGGATAAATCAAGATTACTTTTTTTTTAACTAAAAAAGAAAGTATTTTAACTTACATTCATGGATCAAGTGTACTGAAAAAAATAAACTCAAACTATATTGTCTGACACTGGTTTGTGATGAAAAGCTATTTAAGAAAAGACAACTCTTAATGAAATCCTCAACTTAAAAGATGGAATGAAATATTAATCTCTTTTTAATTAAACTAGGACTAAAATATTGATGCAATGTAAAGTTATCTCAGTGTTAAGTTGTAGCTGAACATACTTGACTATGGAAATCCAGAGTGCAAGAAATGCGAGATAGTTTCCTTTTTTTTTCTTCTAAAAACTATTTTAAAACTTTTAAAACAATTTGGTTTTAGTGAAAGGCTGTGGTTGCCTGATTTAAATGAAAATATCATTTTTCTTCCGCTGCATGCCGAACTTGGTTTTTACTTTTTGCCTTTTTTCATTATTTAAAAGATCTACACCTCCATTGCATCATGTATGAGATTCTTGATGAATCAAAAAAAGAAAAAGAAAAACTTCAATTTGTCTGTTTTATCTGTATTACTTTGCAGCAGGTGGACTGGCCAACACACAAATTGATCGTCTTGCTCATCTGATTGATCGTCTTGAGAACAAAGTGTGTAGAATTTCTTATAAGCTGTTTTATTACTACCACAAAAGTTAAGCTTGTTTAATATAACCAATATATTATTCTTTCATTTTTCCAAATCTATATTTCATCAGAATATTTCTGATGATGCGAAGTCTAGTTTTCAAATAAAAAAAAAATTGTTTGCTTTGTTACATTTTTTCTTAAATAGACTATTACTTATATAAGTTATTTGGATGATAGGCAAAGAAGGTTGAATTGGAGCTGGTTGATGTATCCCACATTTTTCTGTATCTCCAAATCAGTCTGTAAACACTTTTAGCTGTCTTTGGATCTACTGGTGTTTCAATTGAGAAAATAATTGTAAATTTCATCTGCTAAAAACTTTTAGTTGTACATATCATTCCTAAGCAGATCAAGTTTTAATAAGGTAGGTTGTTGCATTTGAGAAAAGATTGAAAAGTACACTCACAAACACAAACTGTCCCCTTTAAGTTGAATTGCATTCTTTAGTTTTCCTCTTCCTGCCCTTTATTATTGCAAGTATAATTGCTGCTTTTTTGCTTTTCTTTTTCTCTTCGTTTTTTTCTGTCAATACAATAGTAATAATGTTACGTTAACAATTGCTTTTTTGCTTTAAAACTGAAAGGTTAACCTGGATGGATTCCGTGATGAGGAAGTTATCGCAGGAGAGGACGACCTTGTAAGTAATTTTGATTAATCATCTTCAGTCACCCCACAAGAACACAGGTTTTGAGATATATTTAATGCTTTATGTTTGCATTTCTTTACATCTACTTTTTAATTATAGGCTTGAAAGGATAAGAAGCCAAAAATTTGATTAGTAACCATTGTTTTGTTTAACCACATTTAAAAATGTAGCAGTGCAATGATTTTTTTGCAAGGGTTAATCAGAATGAGCCTTGTTCTTAGAAATTAATGATGATACGTTTATTTTAGTTTCAGAGTTTAAAAAAGGGGAACAAGTTGCTGCAGCCTTTTCAAATATAAAGCCAGTGGTATTACTTACCTTTTTATTTTTGCTCCCCTTTTAGGTCATATGGCTGGTTCCAAATATGCTAAAATGGTAGTTAGAACAAGATAGCAGTGAGGCTGCAAATTGATTATGTAAAGTTTCCAAAAACAAATTCTTAAGTAACAGTAGTTCAATTTTTTCATACCCATTTTTAGTCTAAATCTAGATATTGGTTCAAAGAAGACCAAGAAGATGCAAACTCCATTGTTTAATATCCAAAAATGATGAGAAAGATAAAAATGAAAAGGTTTGGATAGACAAACTCATAAGAAACAAGTAATGTTAATTGGAACGCCATTGGGAGCAAAATTTAACTTCAAATCATCCAAGATTGGAGATCAGTACTGGTGCGCATATTTAGGGTTTTAGAATTTTACTAAATAAGTGTCTTAGTGTGTCGAATGTGATGTAATTGGATAAGATCTTCTTAGATTTGTGTCCTTTATTGATCAAACTTTCTAAACTGCTAGTAGTATTTGGAAAACTTTCAACTGTTAAAAAAATTGTCAACCTTAAGTGTGAATCTTTTGTTAGAGTTGGACCATTTCTCAAAGTCAAATTTTAATCATCATGGTTATGGAAAAGTCAATAAAATTTGAGTTTTTTTTTAAGGTAAACAAAATAGACAGGCAAGTAAAAGATATCCATAAACAGTGTATGAATATGAAGGTTATGCTTCTAAAATAATGTTGTTGCATATAATTTCAACAGACTGTACAATAAAAAATGCTTAATACAAACATCTGCAATGGAAAAGAAATGAAGATCACTGATTACATTCTTCACCTAGTATCAAAACCTTTATGTGTGAAATGTCTCTTTTGAGCTATGTGCATAAACAAAAAAATCTGTTTTATCTTGTTAATATTAATTATGTCACCAATACTGTTTTATTATGTTTTATGGAAAATATACCTCACTTATGATCAAAAACTACATTACAGTTGAGTTCAGATACTTTAAATCAGGAAAATTCAAATTCTCAGATATATGGATTTTGAAGTCGAATAATTACCAAATATTGCCTTATGTGGCTCATACTAAAAATTATTGGTTATAGATGAAGTAGAAACGCATGATCCAATTGATTCAAAGCCAATTTGTTTTTTTTTGTACATTGTAGCTTGTACCAAAGGAGAAAGAGAAAACCACTCTGCCACAAACTTACTCGGTTTTGAGAAATATTAGATAAAAGCAATGCTATGCGGTGAGCTGTGGGACTATTGTGACTGCATGTTTTGTCTGTCTCACCCTACCTGGAGGTTGGGAAGGGAGATGGGTCAGGCAGTTGGTCAGTAATTGTCTTCTTGACTGAAGAGGAGTGTTGTGTCAAGACTGCATGTTAACCTTGCTAGATCTTTGAATAGTAATCTAGATCTAAGGGGATAGGACTAGCTTAGCAAGCCTTTCATGGTCTTGTCTCATTGTCTAGCATTTTGTTTATCAAGTCTCAAGATTAAAGAATGGTAGTGTCCTCCAAGGGCTCATGACATGAGTTTGTAACTGCTTGTTTAACTCTACTGTTTTAGTGTATGCGGGGAGAGGAAGGTGCAAAGTGTTTGGAAGGATATATCAGACTTGTAACCCTGAAGAGAGCACAACAAGGGCAGAGTTGCCGACACAATCAGACTTGCTAGCTAGTTGGGTGAACCCTAGTAACCTGATTTTTATTCCCTTGTCAAAGTACTGCCTTATTTATGTATATTTTAAATGAGAAATCAGGATAATTTGAAGTTGATTTATTATCTCAAAGATTTTAAAATAACCAGACTAGTCTGAACTCTTCTATTAAATAGTTTTTTTTGGTCTGCAGGTGCTGCTGGTTCAGAGGGAGTTTGCAGTGAAAGAGGGAAGTGTCGATGACTTTCAGAGCCACCTCAGAGCTTATGTTGACCTGACTCAAGGCTTCAAAGGCTGCCTCAAGTATGAAACATAATGACAAGATACGACACATTAATCAGTTCCAAGTTACTTAGTCTTTTAGTAAAAATGAACGAATTTTTAATACTGATGAGGTCATGTATCTAACCACTTTTAGCATCTTCAAAATCTTCTTCTTTAAAGTTCCTTGAATAGTTTTCATTAATCTATTGATCATATATTTTTTTCTATGTTGATTTGAGTGTGAACAATTTGTTACATCATTATACAGAAAATTTTTTCAAATAACTATCAGGGCAAAAAAGTTGTTTGTCAGATTGCTGCATGTATAACACTTTTGCCAATAGAGAATCATATATCATCAACGCTGCTTAACTCAATTTTCAGTATTTTGATTCTTTTCTTTGAGTGTGTCCCATGGGGACAGTTACAAACAAGGACTTGCGCATGACTCAATTTTACACCTGAATCAATATTATTGATTGTTACGAGCCCTGGAGATTGACTTGATCAGAGTTGACTGCAAAGTGAAATGTTCTCTAGAGATTGTTAAGCAGTGAATTATCTTGCATTGATGCTAAGCTAGTATCCAAATCAGCTTCAGTTTTGTTAAAGCATAGCTGTTGAATTAAATAAAACAGAGGTGCCACTTTTCCGGCAATGGTATGGGTTCCGTCAATATTCCTTCAAGGTTCAGGTAAACCTTGGTTGTCTGCCGGAAATTAGCGAAAATAATATTGACGGAAGAAAAAAACGGAAAGAAAAAATGGACGAAGAACTAATCTTTATCCAAGGATCTTAAATACTGTGTTTTAAGGTCCTTGTCTTTATCCAACAGTGGGAGTTAAGTCCCCTTTGTAACTGACGGAAAATGAGCCACTGAACATGTGCAAACAAACAATAATATTCGGAAACATTAGCCTATTTCATCGCCTTACAGACTGTCTACATTGCTAATGCTAGTCTTTTGTTGACTTAAAGCTCAGTCAATGACGGAATTATACATCCACATCAATTTTTATGATGTTTTTAATAGAAAACCTTCACAATCAACAGACTTTTTACCTACACATTTGACAAAATTTTTAGTTCTCTAGATCTAATCTAGATTATTAGATTTAGATCTATCTTTTCATACCAATCCTTCTAAAATGGATTTAATGTTTCTTGAACAAAATGGTCGTCAGGTTGTTAAAGAACTTGACAAGAGTGATCTAAGACAAAAACTGAAGAAAATGACTATAATAGTGAATTTCCTTTGGATTACATTCGCATGCTGTCAGGGACAGGTGTACCGTGTAGCATGTTGTATTAGAAAAAAAGGCTGTGTACGGCAGAACTGGAAAGGGAAGAATTTCCACACAGTGGAGCAATCCTAGCTAAGCTTAAACTTCATGGTTACCAATTCTTAATTTTTTTCTAGAAGTAAAGTGCCCTATGCAGTAAAATGCATTATTTTTAATCATAATAAACAACAATGACGAAATGAAGAATAATGAGCCTCATAGGAGTAGATCTAATTTGTAACTGAAATAAATAGTGATACCCCAGTGGCAGTGAGTAAATTCCACCTTAGAAAGAAATTTGGTAAAAATGGGTATTATCCCCTTTATTTCGTCAGTCTTTGTTCCATGTTAATGCAAAGAACAACCAATAGAAAAACTTGAAATTGGAAAGGCGTGTAGCGATGGATGGGGTCCAAAGAAAAGTTCAGGCAATTTTGTCTTGCCAAGGTGGCATCACTGAATAAAAAAACAACAAATTATTTCTTTGTTAATTGGGTGCCAAATTTGAAAATTTGAGAGATTCAGCTTTTCTTTTGTAATTTGTGATCCTCTTCACCTACTTTTGTTATCAACAGCTGGGAAATTTGTTATATTATTTTTGATGTTTTGCTTGCTCTGAGTCACTTTTTAAAAATATGTACCCTTTTCATTCATTCTACATGCTTTTCTATTAATATCTCTGTCATGTTTTATCCACAGTGCAAGTGTGCGGAAGCTGCTTGACTCCCATTGTTTCACAATTTATGAAATTTGGAGCAGTGAGGAGAAATATGTTCAGTAAGTGCATGAACAAGAATTTTTACTTTAAACTGGGACTCTTTTTTTTTTTTTCCTTGTACCAGAACTTGTCATACTTGGTTAAGTAAGCTAATTTTAATAAGATCAAAACATGTCTTTGAATTTGATCTCTGATTTGAAAAATCAGGTGCTCTTGAGACAATATAACCTTGAAAATTTACTTTTTTTTGATAGTCTTCATTTCTCTTTATTTGTGCTCATACAGAGCAACTTGCTGATATTTTTTGTAATAGTATGTTATGCCAATTTTGTTTTCTACACAAAACTTGTTTGTGTTTTCTCCAGAAACTGTGATAGTGAAGCCACAAAAGTCCTTGTACAAAAGACAGCAGAGCTCTTGGAGAAGCCAGAAACGGTGCACTCCATGAAAATACCAGGTGAGATCTAGGGGTTTTTTTTACTGCTGAAGGTTAAAAGTAGTTTGCAGCCTTATTGTTTACTAATTGTGTATGGTGGATTTTACGAGCGGTACATTTTTCATAAACTTTCTCTAAGTGAAACAATATTTGTAAAGTGCTACAAAATAGCTGTATTGAGCAATGGAAAAAAATCTTCTGGTAATATTTTTCATACTTTCCAAAGCCATATGCTATTGTTTAGCCATGTACTCAGAATCCACTTTTTATGCTACTATTTGTTGATGTAGAAAGTGAACTGTAAACAGGGGGGTGCTCTCACTACTTTATCATCCCTTAAATTAAATAAAGCTTATGGGGAAACTTAGAAAATTTTGTTGCATTGCTTTTATTATTGAATGTAGCTGATTGTGAATTCCTAGGTAAATTCATTTTGACTTCAAAGAATTTTAACCTGGACAAAAATATGCTTCAAAAATTGACTCTTTCTGTCCATCAGCCATTTATAACAGTGCTTCCATTCTTCCGCATTTTTGCGGAAATCCGCAGTTTTTTCCGTCCTCAAAGAAATCCACATTTGACTTTTTTCTGTCTCACCGATTTTCAGCATTCAGAAAAAAAAAGAAAATCCGCGACCGGCTGTGTCCGCTAAGCCACTACCAACTGCAGGAAGTAAATACTGGTACCAAAATGGCGGCGGCGAATGTCATTTGTGAAGGGAAACGAAAAGCCTACCTTGACAGACATCGTTGGAGTTGTTGCCCTTTTTTTTTTTTTTCCGTTGCTCTCACAGTTTCCTCGGTAGACCTCGTCACTTTGGGGTCTCATTCTCTCGTGCAGCAAGAAATAGAGATTTTTTCAAGCCTTGGATCGAATTCAAATATGAGTTGACTTGCAGCTTTTCACCTTTTTTTTCATCCGGTCTATAATTGATTAAGACTCTAGCAGTGGGATGCACAACTCGATAGTAAATTAGAGCAAGATCGGCGCGCGCAAACCTAGTTGTGTTGTAGCTAGTTGGGGGTTTACGTTGAACTTTAGTTTACATGCACAATGGTGATTTGCGCGCCCGTCTAGCTACAACAGACTTTTAATGTCTTTTATCTTCGCTAACAGGCGCAAGAACCATCGCACATGCGCAAAACCAGTTCTTGTTACGTTTCCCTTTCGTTTCCGTGGTTCATTGGATTGGCGCAGGCGCGGCAGACCGTGACGCCTGACTGCCAGACCCCAGTTTGGCACATGAATGAAAAATCTCATCCGCCTGTCTAGATTCAACATAGACATGCGAAATAGCCATCTCACCGCCCGCTTCGTTTGTAACACAAGGGGAGGCGGCAAACCTGTGAATGTTTTTTCTTTTAAAGTTAAAGACAAGGGAAAGAGGACAAATGAAATGAAAGGCTATCTTCAGAGCCGATCAACTTTGCTTACAGTTTTAAGCCCCTAGACCTACATGTTGTTACTTTATTTTTGTTGTTGTTACTTTAAGTCTAGTCTACTCAAGGCATCGCTGATTATTCTAACTGTTATTTATTTATCAACTTTTTCATTTCCTTCTAGATTTTTAAATATTATTAAGGCCGCGAAACAAGGGCTGAGTTGTTTTTTTTAACCATGAAAGACTGACAGCCCGTGGCTTGTATCGAGTCGCATCAGTAGCCATTGCTTGTTTACATAGCTTATTCGCAAGTTACACGACCGTTTGAGGCCGTGTAAGTTAGTCGCCACCTAGCTGACTTTTAGTTGGCGCTTAGCGCTAGTAGATGCTTGTGCATCTTGAAGTAGCACTAGGTGGTGACTAAGACGGTTTAGGCGCGTGTCTAAAGTTGCGTTTGCCTTGTGCATTCCACTATAGATCTATTTCTGAAACTTGCACTGTTTGTTTATCCAGACTAGAACTAGATCTAATACCTAGATCTACGTGCTCGCTAAAATATTGATCTGAATTCTGATCTCGTGGATCGCATCTCAGTGGATTCTTTTGTATATTAATCTTGTGCGTGTGTGAAAGTGCGATTTCTGCAAGAAGATGACAAAGGTACTGTCAAGGCCATTAACTCTTCTTTGAAAAACAAGTGATCATGGAAATGGTCAGATGAAATTTTAGGCCATACATTTGATAGAATTGGGCCCATAAGTTATATGCTAGGGGACTGCATCTTCAAGATCGATGTTGCAGGAATAGTGTGGTGTAAGGATAAGATTGCATATGGCAGCAATGGCAAAAAACACCTCATCATCACATTGCAGATCTGATAAACATTTGGGAATTTTAAAGATTCGAGCAACAAACTATCACTATCATCAGATTGGTGGTGTTGGTGAACCAAAAGAACAAGGTAGACCTACTGCACAAGAGGGGATATTTCTTTAAAATTCAGTCATTGATACTTAAGGAAAGCACTATTTAAATATCATCATAAGTTAAGACTCACAGTTTTGAGGAAAAAGTTAAAAAATGATGAATCATTTCATTCTTGTAGGATTTAAATAGGCAAATCTTCCCCCTTTTAAAATTGAGACAATTCTTCCCCAAATGCACTAAAAAGGCCTTTTTGTGAGTAAAATTTTCAAAATTTTCCGGGGGAGCATGCCCCTGGACCCCCCTAGCGGTCACATTAGTCGTTCCCCTGAGAAAATCCTCGATTTTTCATCAATTTCCAGTGGAAGCACTGTTTTAAAAAAATTTTGTTTCTATTTGGATGTAGATGTTTCCAGACTCTTTCAGTGTTTTGTTTTCCCATAAAGAAGTTAATGTTTGTGATTTTTTAACATTCCTTAGGATCATGGTGGAAACGAGAAGTCTGAGTGTCTTCAGCTTTAGAAGTGACCATACATATGGAGTTACCTGTGTAAACAACTACATCTGAAGAATCTCCACCTGACCTGTTCACCCGGCCTGACGCCCGTTTCTTTTTTAACTAACGTTTTTTATTACTGTGTGCATAATTTTATTATTATTCAAGTTCTTAGTAAACTGTGTATGTTTTGTAGTCATTTACTAGACCGCGTAGAAGTATTGCATGTTTTCTATATATATATGCAGGTAAACTACCTGGTTCATATAATGTAAGTAAACTTTGGTACATTTTTTTATTACCCTGTTAATTTTGTACATATAAGAAATTTGTGCTCACCAAGCCATGTAGTTTTATTTTTAATTCCATCTGCTTAAAAAAATCTTCTTATATATTATACTGTTCTGTGATTAACACTGAAATCTCATTACATTAAATATGGTTTGGTCAAAGTTTATCTAATAAGCTTAGGTAGTCTGAACATCAGAAAAGAGTCAGTGAAAAGGTGAGCAATGAAATGTCTTTTCCAGCACCTGTTACTCATTTATGTTTTCATTGTAAAATACAGTAACCGTTTGTCTATACTTTGTTATTTGCACTGTGCCCAAACTTTCTTTCATCAAACTTTGGACATTTTGACATCAAAATTTGTACATTTTGACCAATTGCTGTAACCTATATATTTATGGAAGCATCAATCTTGAATATCGATGGCAGGCACATCAAACTTCTGATGTTAATATATATAAAGGAGCCACATCAGAGGTTTGATGTGCCTGCCATTGATATGTATTTAAATTTTGTTTCCATTTTCATATTTGGAATGAAGGGTAAAATAAACTTTCAATTTTGAAAGGCAAGATTTCTGCTGGTTTTTTTTGTTAGAAATTGTTGAATAATTAATGAACAGGGCCAAAGAGATCTTCAAATTAAAGTCTTCCTTTAGTTAAATTATTTTTCTACTCATTTTTTTTCTCATCTAATTGTCTGTCTCCATCAAATAGCTATTCTCTAGAAACAATTAAAACTTAGTGAAACAATCTTAAAGTCTCAAAAGTGTAGGCATCGAGTACAGCAGGCAGAGGATATGACTATATGTGTATAATAGAGGACCCCTTTCATGTCTCTGTTATTTGCTCACCAATTTGAATTTGATGACAACGAACAAACTCACTGAAATATTAGAGGGAAAAAACATTTAAAATAAAAGTTGAACTGTATGTCTTTGAAACTACATCTTTTTTTTGATAAAATGAAGCAAGTGAGGAAGCTTAGAAGATGGGGACTGAGCAGTGGACATATATTTTACATACATTACCTTCCTTTAAGGTAAAGAAATAATTGTGATAATGTGATAATTTTGAACGCCAAGATGAGCACTCATATCATTCATGTAGTTGCGATTTTTTATAAAAATAAAACTGTCACCTAAACTCTGTCCTACATATCTATTTTGCTCAACTGATTTTGTTTTGTTTTTTTTTTCTGTGGTGAGTTCAAATGGAAATTTTCTCACTTGAATATGAAAGGGGGAAAAATAATATTGTTTTGATGATGGTTATAAATAGTGTTAAACTTGCGATGGTGACATGAATTTTTGAAGTTATATTTGCAATATGAATTACAAAGATAGATATATTGTCCAGGCTAATTATTGTTATATTACATAATTATTCTCAAAGTATGTTTTTTTTATATCTTGTTTATACAAAACGTTGGAAACTTTTTTGGTCAAGTTTTGACTTCTGCCAATAAATGTTTTTCTGCCAGTCTTTTCTAGTCTTACATAGCTTCATTTTTTGGAAGCTTCTGTTTTAGCAGGGATCTGTCTTCTGAATGTGTCATTTTTAGCAGTATAAACATGTGACTTCACAGCTAGGCCAACCTGTGTAAATTGTTGTACAATTTCATCTAAAGCTACTAAAGCTAAGAAGATTAATCAATAGTTATTTGTGGACAGCCAGTAAAGCAAAACTCATCATTTTATTTTTTAGGGTTTATCCTTTTATACTAGTGGAGCCTGAAATTTGAAACTTTAACCAGGTTTTCCTATGCCTGATCTTTTCTGTACAACAGTTATCTAATTTTAAAACAGGATATTTGTTGGAGTGATACTTTCTTGTTTTTAGAACTATTTTACTGATGATTGTTATGATTTGCTATATATGGATTGCCACATTGTAAGAATAGAGAATTTCTTTGCATACAAGTAAAATGGGATCTGGATAAAATCATCTTGGAACAAAAATGTGTTCACTTGATGTGGTATGAATATAAAGAATAACAAAATGGGGCCTCCCTGAGTGATTGATGTAAGCAGACTTCACCGTGATTTTTTTTGGTACCAAAACTTGTCTTTGCAGAAATTACATCAAGCTTTTTACTCAAGGCTCAGAAGTATCCAATAAATAAGAACATGTTCATTCTCACGCACAATACGATTGAAACTGAAACAAACTATAAAATTAAAATATGTCTTGTGACCAGTTCAAGGGATTCAATTATTGGAAAAAGTCAGTTAAAAGTAGATCCTTTTTTCTCTCAACAATTTTAAGCAACATGTTTTCTTATATCCTGCCACAAAATTTTGATAATTTTTAGTGTTTGGAAGCCTAGGAAAATGCATTCTTCAAAATATCAATATCTTTTTATTTGAAAATTGCAACATCAGATTGATTTAAACTGTTTGCCATACATACAAATAAAATAAAAACACATTCATAGCCGGAAAGATAATCTACAGTGCACATTTAAATTAAGCTTGGCTCTTTAAAAAAGGGCCGTTATTGCTGCTTTTCTCCACCAAAAATATTGTTGCCTCATCTTTTTTTTTAACACCTATGTGAATTACAATTATTTTTTAATAGAATTATATTTTGTCTGATCTATGAATGATTCAATTATAGGAATCAATTGTTTTAGTTTTAAAAATGTAATTGTCTTCACAGTTTGTTTGCTTTTTGGTTATGGTCTTTTAAAGAATTTTTTCTTCCTATTGTGTTATATTGCAAGAACTCGAAACATACTCATACTTACTGCTTATTAAATGTTCAGTGGAAATGTATACTTTTCCTGAGATTGCATTGTTTTATTCCCTTTTACAGACACAGTTTTCTACCTAAAGAATTCATCAATAGTCTTCAGGTTTATGAAGTTTATCTTCTTCACTAATTGCATTACTTACAATTTCTTAAATTCAAATTATTGTCCTGTACATTTACCTACAATAGACCTCAATAAACTTATTGTAGAAAAAAACCACCAGTCTTCTGCTGTCAAATACAATTTTGTGGATCTGTTTTTTTGCATAATGTCATGGACTTCAATTTCCACAACATCAGGCAAATATGTGTAATGTATTATAAACAAGACAAATGTTAAAAGAAAAGGAAAGATTACTTTGCAGGGGCACAAGCTTGTTCAACCTTGAACTCCAAGTGAAAGCTTTAAATAATAAAAAAAAGAAATCTTTTCTGTCAAAAAACCCTGTAATTCCTCAGTTAACCATATGCCTACTTATGGTTTGACAGAGTTAGTCTGTTCACAAAAGCCAATGTTTTGAATCGGCCGGCAGCGCAAGTGGTTTCATTTTGTTGGAGTGACACAATAAATCAAAGATTGGAATTTTTCTCTTAACATTTCAAAGTCTTGCAACTTAAACAATGCATTTTTTTATAAGTTTCCAAATGTTGAAAATGGTTTCAAATTACACGATTAGAAATCTTGAAAATATTTTAGTTCCTATGTTTACTAAAACTAGTACATACAATGCAGTGAAGATAAATGTTTCATTGCATAGTAGGCCTAGTTCTTTTTTTTTTTTTTGGATCAAATTTAATAAAATAGTATAATTGTTGCAGGGTTAACATTAGTGAAATATGACTTTTTATTTGTCTGCTCTTGAGAAAAAACTTAAGTCTAATGTTAGAAAATTAGATTGAAATAGAAATACCATTTGAGTTTGAGAGACAAACTCTTATTTTGCAGTATTATCACAAAATTTTAGCTTAACATGAGACTTTGCATTCCTTAAAGCTACCTGACGTATAGGGATTACAGGTCCACATTAAATGGGCTGTTCAAACAATTTAAACTTGTTATAGGCGTATATAAATATAGATATTACACTACCCTGTCTGATTCAATTGGACTGAATTCGAGGTAATGTCATATATGTGGGAGCTTTCTCATCGTTTTGCTTCATGAACATGGAGGATCTACATGGTTTGTCTCATCCACACCTCCAGAAGTAGCAGCAGCCGCAGCACTATAGTATTAGCTTAATAGGGATAGAAGGAGGAAGAAGAAATAAGTAAAAGCAACCGCTGCAGCTGTTAGCTTATCCTGTAGTAATAGGGATAGAGGGAGGAAGAATAGATAAGTAAAAGCAACCACAGCAGCTTATCCTGTAGTAGTAGTAGTAGTAGTAGTAGTAGTAGTAGTAGTAGTAGTAGTAGTAGTAGTAGTAGGGGTGGAAGGAGGAAGAAGAGATGAGGAAAATCTGCAGCAGTACTAACAGTATTACATGTATTATTGTAACAGCAGTGGGTAATACTAATAGAAGTAAAATACTTTCATGGGTTTGTTTTTCATAAATGTCAACATAGGTTACAGTAACACACAAGCAGCAACTGGAGCATCATCAAAGCTAAAGTATAAATAATAAGTGTATCAGTAAGAGGATGCTTGCTCTTAGCAACAGAGCTACCATGTTTCAGTGCGACTTGAGGTCACAAAGATAAACAGTTGACATTTTTTTTCTGCGAGACAGCTGCAAGAAAAATGCCGAGAACAAAGCCAGTCACTGTTCTTCGCTGTCATAGACCTCGCCAAAGCATATGATCTTGTGAGCAGGGAGGAGCCTCTGAAATTGCTACAAAAATTGCCTGTCCTCCATGGCTGAAAAGATTCGTAGAATCCTTTTATAGTGGCATGGGTCAATATCTGAAAGCTTCCCTATCCTCAGTGGTATTGGGAATGAGAATAGAGCACAACATTATCGTTCTTAGCCGCAAGCAATTGACTTCAGAGATGGAATTTGTCAACAGGAACGATAATTTGCACTCTAATCTCATTCCCCATAAAGTAAAGCTATGTTCTGGTTCTAACCGTGTTTGGGATCCGTTTATCTCTCGTTCTTGACGACGCTTTAAAAAGCGCTATCGACGGTGTGTATCTGCAATCAAGATCCGATGAAAATTTTTCAATATTCAACACCTCAAGGCCAAGGCAAAGGTTAGACGTGTTCCATTACGAGCACTTCTGCTCGCTGATGCTACTGCATTGGTAGCACACATTGAAGCTGGAATCCAAAATGTTGTTCATCGGTGTCAACGGCGTGTAATGAATTTGGACTCTCTTTCGGACCAACTGTTTTGACTAAACTGATACTAGATGTGAAAATGAACAAAAGAACAGGCAAGGCTGCCTTAGTGATATCCAGACTCAATAAAAAAAAAGTCTGGGAAAATTGAAGCCTCTCTAGAAAGACTAAGGCGTCAGTGTATCAAGCATGTGTTACATCAAAATTGTTGTATGGTTCTAGGTACCGGACCGTTTAGTCGCCTCTCATGAACGTAGACTATATGTCTTCCAGTTCCACACGCACTGTTTACTACGCATTTTAGGTATCACATGGAAATACAACATTCTAGACAATGAAGTACATGTTCGTAAAAGGTCAAAACTCCTAATTATGTTTTACTCTTTTTTTCTCTTCGTTGGTTGGGTTACGTTCAAAGAATGGCAGATGGTCGAAATGTACAGCGAACTTGAAGGAGGCAGAAGGTCCAGAGGAAGGCCAAAGTTGAGATATATGGACGTCTGCAAGAGACTTGAATTAGGCAAACATTGAATATCCTTAGTCCTGGAAAGGCCTGGCTGACGACCGCAGCTTATGGAAATTAGCTGTCTCAGTTGGAATGGTGACAGCAGAAACAAAGATGTTCCTTCACAGGGAGGATATGAAGGAAAGGAGAATATAAAAAAGACTATGAACAGATATACTTGCGCCACCTGTGGCAGAGTTCACAAATGAAGCATTGAGCTCTACAGCCACGCCAAAAAAAATTGCTGATCTAAAGCTTAACTCTGAAAAGTTTTCTATCCATAGTCATCCGCGTCTGAGTGATGCAATCAGTAGCCTATGTATTGTAAAGAAGAAGAAGTAGTAGTAGTAGTAGTAG
>BMAT01004718.1:71663-82208 GCA_019649035.1 Elysia marginata
TTTTTTAAATCTTAACTTTTCAAAAAAAATATTTTCCGTCTGCATTCCAGGGACTTCGGACCGACACATGATTAATTTGGAATCAACCAAAATTAATCAAGAGTGGCTGCATTTAAAATATTTTTTTTTCTTTCACGGGGATATCATTCTTTCTAACAGTTCTTGATAATGTGATATGGAAAACATCTTAACTTTTCAACAAAAAAATATTTTCCGTCTGCATTCAAGGGGCTTCAGACCGACACATTGATTAACTTGGATCAACCAAAATTAATCAAGTGGCTGCATTAAAAATATTTTTTTTTGTTTTGCTGTGGTTGTCTAGATAATATAGATCTTGATGTTCTGCAACAGCATGAAAATTTTTAGAAGAAACTGTGCAGCCGTTTCCAAAACCATGATAGAGTTGAAAGTTTGAAAGTGCGGTTTTAGTTGGTTCACTGCAGAGTGGGTCACATAATTTTCTTCCGTTTTCGTGCTAGATCTAGAATCTAGATCAGATTGTTCCCTGTCTTCGTGTAATCGAATCTGGATTCATAGGGATTTTTGACACATTAAACTTCATAACAAAATCAAATTTAAAGGCGATAATCACAACTACCTCTTGAAGTCAAACCTTTTACTTCACAACAACTTTCCGGGAAGACGGAAGTAAAGAAGCGGAAAAGAAAATAGTTCCTTATAAAAACAATGGATATTTATTTTTTTGGTCGTGTTTTATTTTTGAATTTTTACCCTTTTACCAAAATATACAGCTCTTTTTAAAGGCATTTCAAACACATGTGACGCTTTTATCGAAAGCGGTCTAGGAGAACTCACGGCAGCTTTTTTTTTAATATTCATGCGCTCTTCATTTATAGATATAGATAATAGTAGGATCTTGAATGAGGGTGAACAATCTTGACTACAGAGGCGAACAAAATAATCATTTCAATATATCTAGACGGAATATAATACATCGACCTAGGCTTATGACATAGAGGGGGGCTGGAATAAATAGATAGACAGGGAGATGAAAAGATATAGAGAGAAAAAGATAGAAATGGGGAGACACAGAGAGAAAGAAGTGGGAGACGACGCAACAAAAAAGTGTATGACTTTTTTTGTACTGTGAATGTGTGAGCCAACTAGGCCCAGATTCTCAGTGCACTGGATTCTAGCAGATTTTCTCTCTCTCTGCTGGATCTATGCATGGCATGCAATGACGCTAAGGTTTGTCCCAACTCATGCATAGCATGAACTCCAGATTTGGCTTAGCTTCTGCGAGGGCCAATGAACCGTGTAGTTCTTATCCCAGAACAACGGGATCGCCATCCTATCCGCCTCCCTGAGCAACAGGTAAAAAGACATGACCTCAATATTATCCACTTTTCTATACATCCGAAACCTGTTTTGACAAAGACATAAAGAAAACAAGTCTTTACCGAGTGACATTTTTCTCTATCTTGTGGATTCCTAGGCACCGTTCCAAACCATCAGCGCCTCTGAATGACGCGGCACATAGAATCTATGTAGTTTAGATGTATTGACACTTAAATACATCGCTGTGGAAAATCGATATCTTTAATTACACCAAACGGTTTCAACTGAAAGACACTTCGTATGGATAAATGATTGAGCTTTTGAAAGAGGTTGCATGGTTGCGTGGTTTTTCGAGCAGTGCGTTGGACGAAGTTCAAAAATAAAATAAGAAAATAAACAAGGAGAAAAATGTAAGAAAAAATAAACAAACAAAACAAACCAACATAAATAACATGATACAAAATCTGCCATTGGGGTTGTGCTGCAATAGGGCAACCTTTTCTTGTCAAGAATCCTTAAATCAAGGTTCCCTTTGGTTCGCATCAAATTGAAAAAAATGTTGAGGGAGCAAAACAATTTATATGTTTCATATTCATTGTAGATCTTCACAGACTCTAACATACCGAGAGGAAAAATCATAGAAGTTTTATTGAGGCTTAGATAAATAAAAATCACCTTCGCTAGAACTTCCACACAAGTAAAATGTAAAAAAAAATATAAATGCCAGTGTATAGATAGCGACCTTGCTTTTACACCCCCACCCCCCAAAACAAAAATCCCAATAAATCAAGTTTATATATCAAATAAATGAAACCAATGATATGAAAAAAAATTGTGGTGCCTCTACAGTTGCACTTTGTTTCATTTTTTTCGTTTGACCGGCCAAATGCTTAGAGGTCACAATCACAAAGGGTTTCCCAGGCAACTCCAAAAAGGCAACGGTGACCGTAAAAAAAGGACTACTGCTCTGAATACAATAGATTCAGGCGGGTATGAAAGACGGTTGGTGGCGTAACGGGCAAGCAAATGGATTAGTGAACGGGTGGCTGGATGATTAGATGTAGAGCCCAACAAGTGAAAAGATGTTGGTTTAATCCCTTACACTGCAGGCTGCTTTGAAGATGAAAACCAGCTCGAGTCGGATAGGTTCAGTACTGTTTGCTGTGGAGGCTGGGGGCGAGTTATTTCGTCTTGCTAAGGACTCCATGTTCACACAGCAAGAGTCAACATCTTAGCTAATGGTTATGATTCTCTCTGTCTCTCTGTCTCTCTCTCTCTCTCTCTGTCTGTCTGTCTCTCTCTCCCTCCCTCTTTCTGTTCAATTAATTCTCTTACGCTTATTATACAATTCTCGTCCTTCTCATACCTCCTCCCGCAAAAGCTCCTATTGTTTCCTTAGGTTTCCTCATAAATAACATTTCATTTACCTGCGCCGCCGATCTTTGCATTGTTGGAAGTGGACAAGGCCAGAATCTTGTGGTCAGTTAGGTGTTGGCGCAGGTGTGAGGGCCATTGCTGGGCACCAACTCGAGTGTTTGAAATGGTTCTCCTCAAGCGCTGCTTAGGCAAATGTTCACGCTGGGCAGCGCTAATGTTTCTTAGGAATTGAGACTCTGGATCGTTACCTCTTCTAAGCTGCTCCCAAAGAGGGGATGCCCGTAAGATGCTTATGCGAACATGTCCAACTTTACTGGGCTAGATAAGAGTTTCTCAAGGTTGGAGAACCCATGGAAGTTGTCGCGTTAAAACGTAGCCAGTGTTGGCTGACCGTCAACGGTGTTTGGAGACACCACGCTTCAGTCTTCATCACCGACGTAACGGTGTTGGCAAGAGGATTGCGGCGGAACAGACATGTCAATACGAACTCGCAGTCCAAGGAAACAAAACCGCTGGGGTGGACCAGTACCACACAAGTAAACTTTCTTGTAGCAGAAGCTAAACAAAGCCATTGTCTGGTGATGATAGCGATGATCTTCGCTGCAACTGATGGTATATATCAATACGGTTAAAAGAAGAAATCATATGTACCTTTGGCAGTGTTATTAAAAAGAAAAGTCTTTGGGTCTTTTAAAAGAGAGGAACAGATTGCCGACAGTTTGAAAAGGAACATATAAGGGCAAAATACATAAAACTGCTTTTGTTAATGCTAAAAAAAACTAGGGGATTGCTTATTTCTTTTAGTTCAAACTATTGTGAAAGGTATGGCAATATTGATCAAGTATATCGCAGTTCAATGGTTAAACAGGCAACATTAAAGCCAGGCAAAAAGCAGAGATTGACCTAAAAGGTTAGAAATTAATGAGTAATATTTCGAGGCCAGACCAACAATTATTATTTTGAGATTCTAATAGATGGCGATACGGTACGTCACAAAACCAGAACGCCAAACTCTGATAATAGATACATCATCGCACTACAAGACTCCGATCTGGGATTCCATTGACCGTGCAGATGTGGTTGTCCACCGCCGCAGGGCTTCTCTTTGTCAACTTGCACACACGCTGGTTTAAGTGCTTCAATTTTAAACTGCAATGTACATTATCCCGACCTCTCACCACTTCTCAACCTTTCTCTCTCCCCATTTTGTTAAATAGCATCCATCCTTGACTCAATAGTGATTGGTGATATTCGAGATCAGTTAGTAAGAGTACAATAAATAGGCCGATAGAGAGAAAGAGAGAGAGAGAGAGAGAGAGAGAGAGAGAGAGAGAGAAAGAGAGATAGAGATAGAGAGAGGGGGAGGGGACGAGAACTGGAGATGAATATATACAACTTTCTCTTCTGGCCACGCTAATTACCCCAAACTCCGTCTTGCTTCCGCTAGCCTTTTCTTTTTTTTACGCCTTTCAAGGGAAGCATCGCAGCGTGACTAGCTCCTAACCGTTAGAGAATAATTATTGGCCAACATTGAGCAAGCCCCTTCATGCCGCTGGTTTTCCCGGTTAGCGAAAATTTCGTCGTCACGGTCCATAGGAAAATCCCTCCAGATTGTTGCGGCCGAAATCGAAAGAGAAACAAAAAAGAGGTGGTTACAGAGGAACTCACTCCAAAACACTCGCCAGCCGGGACAACAATCCATTAAGTGACGACCACTGGCGAGGGCTCGACCGCTTTTTGATCTCAAGGCTTCTGTGATAATCCTTTACCTGATGGCCGCTGAAAATGAGCGTCACAACCTGACAACTCCGGAGAAGCTGAATGTTTGCTGGTCGCCATTAATTTTACCTTGGAGTAGAAGAAGACTATTTTAGTTGTGCACTTGAGTTTACTGCTTAGAGAAAAAAAAACAATTACAGAAATAAATATTATGCGATTGCAGGTTTTATTTTCATATATTCTAGTATCTAACACACATATATTGCTTGCTTGTACGTCTTTGTAATTGATAAACGAGTACAAACTGCATTGTAGTTAGTTATCTTCTGTGTTCCTGCTTTCTGTTTTGCAAATTTCCTGTTCACAATGCTTCTATATGACAAACATTAAACCAAATACACATTATAGTTTATGCCGGTTAGATAACGCCACTGATCATAATCATGGACTGATTGACTTTCGCCATAAATCCCAATATTTTATTACACGTGCACTATATCGCACCCCTTAAACTGCTGGAAAAAAAACGTGAGTTAGTGCCAACTAGTTAGGTAAACACTTACACACACGCAACAAAATCCACCTTGATACATAGGCTAAGTGACCAAAGTAAAAAGCAAGGTCATGATGAAAATCGGTTTGTTTGAAGTAGGCCTACCGTAGGTTTCGGGAAACCCACCCTGATTCTAGCATCACAGCACTGTGGGTACTAAGACCAAGAACTATGCGGTCGGACTGCGTGTGGTCTTGCTGGACATTAGTCACAATGGAACAAATATTCTTTGAGTTTCTTTATGGACCAAAAGTCTGAGGAATTTATTTTAGATTAATATTTTCACCACCTGTGAGTGTTGTGCGTCATTGTGTTTGTTTGCCCGCCGCCCAAAGTCTGACTGCCCATTCAGCCGCGTGACTCCACGGTTTAACCTTTCTCAATGGTATCAAGGAAACAGTGGTGTAGCCCTGTTGTAAATCTATGTTACTTTGATAGGGGGATGAAAATAATGAAGGAGGAGTGTGGGTCGCCGGTTATGATAAGAAAGGGATCATGAAGAAAATGAACGAAAAGTGTGAGTGTTAGGGAGTAAAGTCAAATAATGTAGACAATGATGCTATGTCGTGGGAGGAGAGCAAGTTGAGAGAAAAGGCAAGCACGCAGCTGTTGTTGGTCCATGTGCTGGGGGACAGCTCTTTCACAGGAGCACGTCTCTTCGAGCCTTTGCTAGACATGGTGGTTTGATGTGGCCTCTTTGGGAGGGTTTGTGTCGAGGAATAGTTGCGTCCTTCGGCATCAAGGAAATGTTAGATACCATGCGTTATCGGCCCGCTCAGGAGAACGAAGCCCATAGTGGAGGAAATTCAAGATGGTTGATGGGATAACGGGGCCCATCAGTCAATCGTCTGCTGCAAAACCCATGCTGCCTATGGGTGTTTTTAAGTCATACGCTATCGTCGTCGGCGCGCAAGTTCTCTAATATGTTCCGGAGTAAACCATCTGGTATGTCCGGGATCCGGGAGAAAGTAAACACATTAACACAATTTCTTACTGTGCATATCTTAAATGATAAAGGAAGAGGAATCAAGGAAGCTTCGCTTTGATGTCCTCGAAAAAACTTTAAAAAAGACGAACTATGGAATTTCCGCTTCCACAATGGAACTCATTGCATGCCTTGGAGCGAAGAAGGTATCAGTAAAGCTATTCAGGGGAGGAGGGAATGGAAAAGGCTTTGGTTCATTTTACTTGACTGTTATGTTTAAAAGATTTAAAATCACCATTATTCTGTTGAACTCCAACTTTCTTTCTTTAGTTTCAAGGTAGACTCTCTTGTTTTGCTTCTATTTTCCAAAGGCCTATTTATCATTTAAATTCTCCCCGCCCACTATTTTCCCACACATCAGTTTTCCCTCTTCCAGGCGTATATTCGAGACCTTGGTAAAACCAAGACGCCAACGCCTTTTGCTGGTCCAATACCCCATTAATTGCAACCTTCTAAAGTCTCTGTTCTGACTCGCATCCTTAAACGACTGGCTTTTAGATTGACAACTGGTGCGTGTAAAGCTAGCAGCTGATCTGCTGATTTTTTATACTCCAAGACAACACCGACGTGCAGTTTAATTTTAACTGCTACAACGATAAAGCCCACAATTACAGTGGCCCCTTCAGGCCGTCGATAATCAGGATCCAACCTGCGTTCTTCGATTTTGTACCGACTAGGATGCCGCACAAATCGGAGTAGTTTGAATGATTATCCCAGTCTTACGATCACTCCGTGCAAGAAGTTGACATCTCCACTTTTTATTAATTTGAGAAAAAAAAACGACAAAAAACCAAAATTCTGCCAAGTTTATAAAATGCTATAAAAACCATTTCATCAGGACAATATATCAATATTGAAAGAAGGCAGGATTTAGATATTTCTTGAAGTGAATAAACAGGTCAAAGTAACCTAGCTGGTGTAGATAACTCTGATTCGCCCTAATCAACTCTTTGCACGGAACCATCGCCCCGGCAACACTGGTCAAAGGTAAATCTGAATCTTGGTAATTAGGACTGCCATGGGTTCGGGTGTGCCAGCATCGACACCCTCTCCTCCCTATACCTCATGGATAGACCAGGGCGATTCTTCGCTGTTTCAAGAAAGGAGCTTGGTGGGTGTTGATTTTGTAAGTTGTATTTTTTATCCTGAAATGTCGGGCCTACCAGTAAAGCAGTGTTTCTATGACAATCTCAAAATCTCGGAATAACAGTTGTAGAGAAAGGATGAAGTAAAATCGAGTCAGGCATACTCATGGCTCTTAACTTCTCAACTGTTCTCCATCCACATCCCTTCCCTTTTTTCCAACTTTCCCCTTAATTGACACGCAGTCGGGGAATTTTTTGAAGATATAAAAGCTTAATGAACTATGATTGATAATTTCTGTTAGGAGAGGTTGGAAACCCCCATTTTTACGATTCTTACTTAAATGTTTCGCCACCTCCTCCTGTAACAAATATAGAATTTGTATACCTACTGAGTGAAAGAGTGGTGGGGTTGGGCAATATAAAATGTAAAACATCAATGCCTCTTCTTCAATTTGGCTTCCGAACCAAGATATATGAAATCATAAATCATCAACAAAGATAAATTGTCCCTCTTTAACTGTTTTTAGAAGAAAAGGTTATTGCAACTAATATAGGCTAAAAAATTTTGGACCTAACCCTTATAGTTTTTACATTCAAATCTATTCATCACCTGAGTTGTTTTAAGTTTGTTTTTGTTCAGAATGTTTATCTTGTCGCTTTGGCAACTTACTCTCTCAACAACATTTATTTAAAGAAAAAGAATTATTTTTCTTGTATCCCGGATTCTGTATCCTCTCTTTCTCTCCCTCTCCCCCCTCTCTCTTTCTTTAGGTTGGCGAGGTAGTCTAAACTAAGAATATTGTATGCTGATCATCTGTATCCTCCATAATAGCCCTTCTTTACAAATCCTCTTCGGACGTAAAACAACTCTACAAAATACTTTTTTTTCGGATGAATGGCTCTCACTTGTTTTATTTCCTCTTCAGCTCTGAAACCTTCTTTTGACTGAGCCGCCTCTTTCGATCACAAGTTCCATCAGAAAAGCTTGCCTTTGGGAAAAATTAATGCGGTTTTGTCCATTTTTTATTTAAACGGGGGAGAAACAACGCACAAGATAGAGAAAATTGCATGTTGATTATTTGCTGGAGGAAAGGGAAAAATAATACAGAGAATGTTGGAGAACGAGCTGATTCGAAAGGATACATGCATGAAAAAAAATTTTCACCTGTTTGTATGTCCCTATGTATTTCATTGTTTTTACCATTGAATCTATAAATCCTAATCTTTAAAAATATTAATTTTTGACATTACGTTTTCGAATGAACTCTATCTCATTTGTTTGTTGTCTAAAAAGGATAACTTGCCTCCTGACCCCCTCTCTCACTCTCTCATGCATATTGCACACACACACACACAAATAAACACACCTTTGGAAACTTGAGAACGCCTGAACTTCACGAATAACACAAATGGAAGGGGAAGCATCGATGTCACATTTTGTAAAAACAAAGAGGATCGACCACTTCACCTAATCAGGGGTCGCTAATTACTCAATGGATAAAGTGCATGTCATGATATCAGATGTTTACATTCGCTCAGAAACGGAGAGAGAGAGAGAGAAAGAGATAGATAGATAGATAGAGAGAGAGAGAGAGAGAGAGAGAGAGAGAGAGAGAGAGAGAGAGAGAGAGCACTTTGTCCATCCTCGACAGTTCTTTCTCTTACATTTCAATGTTTCATAACCTTATGAAAAATTCTTGAACCTTTGGAAATACAGTAATATGAGGTTAAAGAGAGTGCCGATACGATTGATGAATAGCTATTACTGATTCTTCGTACCTCTAAACTTAAAAAAAAGTAACATACCTTTGTCTAAAAATTTACTACTGACGAGAATGAAACCACGCCTTGTCGTTGATTGATAAGATCACAACAATCATTTGCAAAAAAAAAATGGTAGGCAATCAGAGGTCATCTTGCCTTTTCATTTCCCTTGGAATGTGTTTTGCCTCCTATGCTGATGTTGTTGCTGCCACTGATGTACCCCCACCGCACTGGTTTTCCCCCAGTCACCTCCTCTCTTGCTCATTCTATGATTGTCTTTCCCTGCGTCTGTCTTTATTTAATCTGATGATTTAAAATAGTGTAGTTTGCCCCCCTCCGCCTCACTATTATGCTGTACATTTTATGTTTTTACTTGCAATCATATTCTTTTCCAACTGCGGTGCTAATATTGCCAGTGTTATCGCTGCAGTGGTACTGAGAATATCGTTATAAATTTTATACATTCTAAATCAGCGGCATGAGTTCATCCGCACCGAATAAGTGAACTAAGATTGTTGTAAATTGAAACGCTAGTGAGTGCTTGTAGTTCGACTAGACTTAGCGAAGAGAGCCTACTGTTGACCAACTAACATAGCCTATTGAAGCAGTGCCACGGGTTGAAAATTGTCTAAGCACATTATTTTTCCTAATCATCCTTAAACATAATAATAACCGGCCTTTCTTGTAGCAAGAAGACAAACATTAATTTTACTAAAAAAATCAACAACAACAACAACAACAAACAAGCACAAAACAATGGCATCACCTGTTTTCAATAAAATCTCCTGGCCATCTTTGAATGTTCAGTTACGCCTACTCAAGTAAATCACATGTTATGTGCAAGGGACAACATTGATTAGAGAATTACGATTCGCTATCCCAGACGAATACATTGTCTTGCTGATACGCTATAATGGTATGCATGTACATTAGCACAACTTGAAAAACAACGAAACAAGAAAAAAAATGAAGGGGCAAAAAGGAAAGGGAAATTAAAAAGGAGGGCATCTTGACACCCCCCCCCCCACCCAAAGATCGTTATTCTTTCGCGAGGATAATGTTGATGACGTGAAAATGCCTGTCTGGGCTATATGGATGGGCTTCTAAATATGGCTGAGACGCCTTAGTGCAAGGCAATGAAAGAAAAGAAAACGTGTTTTGATTTTCAGTTTAATCCCCGAAATTAAAGAAGGTCACTTTGCCCTTGTCAGGAGGACACATTCCCAAGGCTCTTAGAAATAATACCCTGCACATTTTTTTCGTATTTTTACTACCCCCATCACTTTCTTTCCATGTTTTTCTAATGTGCCTGCTCTTCACAATGGGGTGCCGCGTATGCTCATAATGTACAAGGCGGGTTAAGGCGGGGAGACAATCAATTGTGTTGGCTTAGGACGCACTGGGAAGACTGAGGGACGTTTAGTTGTTCAGGAAGACTGCTTTCAGGTGTTGTTGTTCGTGCCGTCCGCTCTTCTGTTTTTTTCCACTGGGTTTTGGTTTAATTATATTATAGTTTGTGTCGCAATCAGCCGCAGCTGAGAATGATCTGTCCTGCCTCTCGCACTTCTAATTGTTAGAGTTTTTTTTTGTTGGGAGGGGGGAGAGCATGGAAGACAAAATTAAGTAAGACAAGAGCCAAGCGCAAATCATTTTTAACAGGCGAGGGGTTGGAGTCTCAGATAAAAATAAAATGTGTAGCATTGTTTATGTCGCCTCTGAAATGTATGCTGCTGTCACTTTCATCATCATCATCATCATCA
>BMAT01004718.1:85480-96246 GCA_019649035.1 Elysia marginata
TACCACTACTTCTACTACAACAACTACAACAACAACACCAATTACTACTACTATTATTATTTAGTCTTCATTGCTTCTACTTAAAATAATGTACTCATATCCCCTGTTCTATTCTGGTATGTCTCTACAATTTCAACACCTACTTCCATATGGATTTTTAAGAATATTTTTAACAGTTCTAAGTCATATCGAAAGGGTTTTTCTTCAACTCCACCCCTTCAATACTTTTTATTCTTTCACTTTTCTCTCTCCTTTCTACTGATTGCCTTTAAATGGTACATCTTTTTCTTACTTGCCCATAACATTATATAACTAGGATTCTTGTCACTATTTCTTCATCTCAATTTCTTTAAAAAAAATAAAAAAAAAAACAACAACACATGAACGCATAAATTGTATTGCGTGGTTTGATCTATTCTTACTGCTTTTATTATATGTCTAGTGGCGAGGAAACTTGTAACTTGCAGTGTACCGAGTACCCTGTTATCTCTCTGATGAATTTGACATATTCACTTGACGTAATTCTTTGCACCTGGCGTCCAAGCTGAGATCTCACTGTTTTAATTTACCGGTCTTGCTATTCTCCTCATGAAATCATCGAATTAATTATATGATCACGAATGTAGCCACGATCATGAAACTTTTATTTCAGTTGACATAGGTATTCACCATAATCCTATTTCTGTACGCCCTGACAGGCCAGACAAAAACAAAACAAAACAAAAATAACAACAACAACAACAACAAAAAACCCCAAAGAAAACAGCAGGCCACATCGTTCTCCAATCGGATACTGGAGGTACCTCTCTTCCCAACCCGCCCCCCCCTCACCCAGCGCTTTAAACTGAAAAAGTGTCATATTATGATACTTATTGATTTTAAAACTTTCCCTCACTATCGCTCTCCTTTCCTATTTTATCTTGTATTTATCTGGGACGAAAATCAGTTCGAAAATAAACCCTTTTTAGACGACTCTCGAAAGAACAGAAATTTAAAAGTAACAATTTTAAAAATTTGGATTTAATCTGAAAGTCTCAGACAAACATGGCTTGTCTTAGTAAATTTACATTTAATGCACCAAAACACTTCCCCAGCATTGTTCAAAATCATACGGAAATTTTCTCATACCATTAACTGAAAAGATTTCATTTTACATCTGAAAAGATTTTTTCTCAAATATTTTCCCTCGCCGCCCATCAGTCGAAAAGCTCTCTGGAATGGCGAATGCAAAGATTTTGATGCTGTTGAAGACTAAATAGACTTTTATACAAGTATACGTTTTGAGTTGGTCAACAATACCAAAGAGCGTGCATTTGTTTTAGAAACTGACACATTGGTATCTTCTTGAGTTCACGAACAATTGTGAAGAAATTGTTGATTTCTAAGCTTCTAACCTTTTCCTTTTATCGTGGTTCTGAGGACCATAAGATCATTTGAAGTAGGAGATAAGTAATTTAGGATAAATCTCGAGTATGAAATTGAAGCCTTCAACGTTAGAGCAAATTTCTATTTCTTCTTTCCATTACTTTTCTCCTTAGAAGTTGTACTTTGTCCGATGAAATATAATTTCCTCCCTGTCAAAATGCTGCCAACAAGTTTAAAGTAAAATAATGTGCTGCATGGATGTAACAGTAATGTACACTTTTTACTGTATCGATAGTTGGATCCTTTCTCGTTATCGACCTGGTAAAAAATTATAATTTATGAAAGTGTTCACGTATAACCAGTAACAATGATCTTCTTGGTATTTTTTGTTTATCAAAATACTATTCAGTACATGAATTGAATTGGTATATAAAAACAGGCACGGGTGCCTTAAAATTATTTTGTTCCAGTGAAACCAAAGAAACGAAAACTTTTGCGATGAGGCTTTTACTTGGGATCTGCGATATTCACTAGATCCATGCGTGCACTGTGCGCACTCCTTTGACTTTCCCACAAATTAGATCATAATACACTAGGCGACCTGTGGTGGCTGCATTATTCGCCGTCTCTTATTAATTATGGAGCCTTGAAGCAATTAAGTATTGGGTACAAACATGAACATCTATAATTGATTTTATGACTCAGCCTGTTGATCATTACAGAGACACCTACATTATAAAACTCTTGACAAACATCTTCAACATGCACCAACAACTATAAATTTACAACTGTCCTCTTCATCGCTGCTTTACTTTTTTATGAATTAGAGTTGTTGTTGTTGTTGTTATTATTATTATTATTATTATTATTATTGTTACTATTATTATCATTATTATTATTGTTATTGTTGTTGTTGATGTTTTTATTATTATTATCATTATAAATCTAAGCATGTATCTCAACCCGTGGCGTGTGTCAGCTAAATTCGGATTTTGGAAAGAAGAGGGAAATGAAAACAGAAAGACATCTAAATAATAAACATTATGAAAGAGAGAGAGAGAGAGAGAGAGAGAAAGAGAGAGAGAGAGAGAGAGAGAGAGAGAGAGAGATAAGGAGAGAGAACTAGATGTTTGACCGACAACGACACAACCACAAGGAAAATAGCAGAAGAGAGGGAAAAAAAGTAACTATATTTCCTTATCAATTGCAACTGGTTTGTCTTGAACATGCGGGTCTATCATTTAGTTTCAATAAGCTGCTCTAGACTTTGTAATATTGCGACGGCTAGTTTAGTTCGTTTTTTTAGTTAATTTATCTTATCTCACATTGCATTTAGATAAAAAAAAACTGCATTTAGTTGTGTCTGCCTTACTTTGAACACATGCAGTTTTTATTCTTACATCTCTTTTTAATCAGTTTAATAGCATCATAGACAATGTTCTTTCATCGTAAGACAAAAACTTTAGCAAAGATAATGTCTGGGGTTTTTTTTTATCGACGCAAAAGACAATTTTTTATATAAAGAAGGCATAACTATTTTGTAAACACGGTGGCATACATTGAAGATTGACATAGCCTAGATGTAAGGTCACCAAAGTGAGTTTGTTATCTCGGTATAAGATGCTACGTCAGAATCGTGTAGTTCAGGTATCTTTGTCCTCTGTGCTCCTGGGAAACTGGCAGATGACACTCAGGTGCTTTATCAGTACAAGTATCAGAGCCAGAAGATGGAGGCTAAACATGTCAAGGTGTTATAGGAAGAGAGATGCGGATAGAGATAAAAACAGAGAGATATGGAGAAAAAATACACAGATGTGGGGGAGAGGAATGAGAAGCCAAGCAAGGCAAATATTGTAGAAAGAGATAGCAGTAGGAGCAGCATACACACAGAATTAAGTTGTTTTCATCTACCTTTAGTTGAGATGGGAAATCTGTTGTACCTTACCAAATGAGAAGACGAATGATTAGTTAGACAGATAAATAGATAGATATGTGAATGGTTTTTCTAGATAGACAAACAGAAAATTAAGTAGAGGTAACTAGCTAGTTGAATGGCTAGGCAATTAGATAAATTAGATAGGAAAGGAAAGTGAGGTAAAGAGTAATTTAAAAGGATAAGAAGGCGGAGAGTATGGAATCTTACGGTCATGATCAAATAACAAGAAAGTTAGACTGGGAACGATATAAAAAACTTGAAGAAAAAGACAGATAGAGGATTCAAGAGACACAGATAGGCAGAGGGACAAAAAAGAGAGACAGGGGAAGAGAATAATACAGACAGAAAAAAATACATACAGAAGAGGAGATAAAGGTAGACAAAAAGGACAGATATATAGAGGCGGTATCGGGGAAGGTGCAGATATTGGATGAAAAAAAAAAGGAGAAATTTTGTGTCAGAGAAAGAAAGGGAGGATAAGCGTAAAAGTGAGTGAATGAGCAAGCGAGAGAGCGAGAGAGAGAGAGACAGACAGACAGAGACATGGAGAGAGAGAGAAGGAGAGAGAGAAAGGGAGAGAGAGAGAGAGAGAGAGAGAGAGAGAGAGAGAGAGAGAGGGAGGGAGAGAGAGAGAGAGGTTGGACACAGACAGGCAGAAACAGAGACAGAAAGGTCAGTGCTAGTTTATCAAACCCGCTAGCACGTCGCGCAAGAGATAAATAGATATGATCACTGAGGAACGAAGGGGGGGGGGGGGGGGNNNTGCGAAATCCCATCATCAGTCTGTAAACAAGGGATAAACTGTGCTCTTTGTTCTTCTTCTAGTTTAGAGCCTTTGAAAAGTCTCTTAAACCCAGAAAGTGCTCTGTTTTCAATTAGAAAATCTCTTTAACGCTTCTCTCTGCCGGCATGTCTATCTATCTATTCTATTTATCTATCTATCTATCTATCTATCTATCTATCTATCTATCTATCTACATACCTATTTATCTATCTATCTATCTACCTACCTATCTAACTACCTACCTACCTACCTACTTATCTATCTATCTATTTAGCTATATATCTCTCCATCTATCGATGTGCTCACTACTAATATTGTTCACCGTCTAAATCGTGATAAAAATACCGTTTTACAGGACGCGTTGTTGTCAAGAAATACAGAGAAAAGCTAAGTCTGATAAAGCCAAAATTATCGCTTTTACACACAAAAAATGATACATGGAAATTCATTTTCTCTTTGTATTTGGGTACAAAAGATATCGGGAGGATGTAGCGTAATAAATATCTTCAATAAGTATAAGTAAACGCAAACAAAACTTCAGAAGTATAAGTACTACGTAAGAAACCAATTATGTTGACTACAATAATAAAGTACAAATATGAGCTCGAAAAACTGAAACATAAAATAGATCCAGCTTACACAGACTAAAAGGAAGCCATAGTTTACGATCAAGCCCCTCTCCCATGACGTACTTGGTTTCGCCACATACAGGTGGGTCTACATAGGTCAGAAGTGACTTTCAAATAAAATCAATGTCAGAGAGTGATGTTACCTGGGCAACCATCACTAAGTCTGTGATGCGCTGCTCGGCCTCACGCGGTACGGTGTCATTTTAATCTCGGCTCTGTATTTGTATTCCAAGGCTTTTCTGTAAGTCCGAGGACTCCGTGTCAAAATATAGCAAGGTTTTGCAAGACGAGGAGAATGCCACAATGTCATATGTCTTCTAAGATACTTGTTCCGTCAATAGAAACAGTTGGTAGCCATAAGATCGCCATGTTGTATTTTCATGTCGCATCATCGTTTTAGGAAGTTTGAATATCGTATCACCCTTTGTTGCACGCGCGTGTGAAATCTCACTTCGCTGAAGACACGATTGATAAAGATGTAGATGATGACTATTATGTTTGGAAGTTTAGAGTTTAAAAATTGCATGAAAATTAAAAAAGAAAAAAGAAAAAGTTGAATTTGACAGACCGGACATGTATTAATATTTACCTTGAAAGTTTTGTACATGCTTTCCTTTAACAAAAGGAAAAAAAATCACTGCATTATTGTCTTTAAGACCATTGAGCTCTGGATCTTGCCGGCTGTCCTCAGCCTCGACTTACCCATGCACACAGAAAGATGCGTTCTCAGCCTGCCATAATTAAATAAGATGATTGAGTGATATAGCATATCTCGAAGATTCTTTTTTTAATTTCAAGTTTTATGTTCTTTTTTAAATCAGATTAATGATATGTTTTTACACTATAAAATGACGGTAATAAAAGAACGAAAAAGAAGATAAGATTTTTAGAGCCGATGGGGGTGTTGAAACGCGAAAACTAATAGCTCAGATAGACCATGCAATAAATAAATGTCCCGTCATGCATCAAACATCCGGTCAGGTTCTAAGTTGGCTCAACAAACAGAGACTTGTCGTATAAATGGTGTTGCTGCTTAATTGGTTTATGACAAGAGAAGAGGTAAACTTTGGAAAACATCTATGCTTTTAAGAACTTCCCCTTTGCTTTTTAACTAAATTTGGCGATAACGTGTAAGCCTTTACTTTTGCTGTGAAAGCTCCTTATATTGCCTCGATTTAGGCTTTATCTTTGGTAACCTTACTCCACATGTCTGCTTCGTTTCTTGCAACCTATAACCAGCAGATGAAAGCAATGTTATAGTAGCGTCATAAAATCTCATATGACAAAGGTATGTACCGACTATCCGAGCCTCAGCTTATCCGATCATGGAGCGGATGGGAAAGATTCAGGCTAGAGATGGAGAGGCGGGGGTTTATCGCAGGGACAATAGCTCACGTCACACAGCAAACCGTGTCAAATAAGTTTATGAGATGAAAGCAAATATCGGACTCTGAGTGCCTGGGTTTTCCTGGAGCCCAGGTCGTATCAGAGGGAAGGGAGAGCGGCAGAGCGGCGAGATAACAGCCAACTCTACACTCAGGCATCCGTTGGCAGGTGAGGTAAGTGGTCAAAGATGGCCGACAATGGACAATTTCTGACAATTATATCCGGCTTACTGGTTATCTAATAACCTATAAATAGTTCCCTGTTTCACGATTTAATAGAGAGAACTCATAAGATCAAAGATTTTTTAGAACTTTTCAAAATACCACCTTAATGCATAAAATGCAGTTTTTGATACAACATAAAAGTTCCATTGATGTTAGCGCTTCGTTTTTAATATATATAGAAATATGCATGGACTGAAGAATTCAGTCCCATTCAACGTAATCAATCAGTAGACAGTCATTGTGGAATATGTTTAAGGAATCTTGTATCTTCAACGAAAACAATTCTTTTGACAACCAAATTATTTACGCTTTTCAAAAGCCCACCAAACACGTCACACCTCCATTCCAAGAATCGACAGTTCTGTCTCATAATTCGTATGGCACTGCCATCCTAACCTTTGTTATAATGCGGTACAGAGGGTCCCACTGCTTTTTATTTGATGCAGATAAGCTTGCAAATTTTTAGATGCAAAGCAGCAATGAACAAAAACTGTGTGTTTGTAGAATGTTTTTGTGTCGTCTGAAGTAAGCATCCGTTTATGCAGCAAATCAATTTGTTTCCCTATCTTCCCGCCTCGCCCGTCCTAGTTTCTTGCCTGAGGAATTGAAAGCTGAAATCAAGATACTTCTCCCCTAAAAGCTTTGCATGACAAGCTGAAAAATAGATTAAAAAATTAAATATTTCACAAATTTTAAGTTCTTTTCTTCGTGTGAATATGTGTGTAGGTTATGTGTTTGTGAAATAAAGGGTTGATATATTCTAGGCAGACAGTGCTGGAAAGGGCATCAGTCAGTCAGCCCAACCCGTTCTGTGTGTCATAGAAGCAATCTCTCAAGATCGGGTTATCAAAGTTTATGACTCTCTCCACCCTCACCCACGCCAACCCCTTCTCCCTCTCCCTTCCCCTTCTCTATCTCTGTATCTCGAGGTCTCACGAAGACATCCTGAAGTCTTCACACACACATTAAAGATTCTTAACGTTAATACCTCTATCAAACTATTCAAACCTTGTCTCGAGAGAGAAAGGAATATTGCAGTGAAAGACAGCACACACCTTACTCTGTGTTTCAAACTATTTATAATGCTATCCTTTCCTCACCTTAAGACCTGCAATCGATTTACAATTGGCTCTCTTTGCAATAATTTAACATTTATTTTTCCCTCTCCCACAGGCAGTTCGTCTTCTTTTTCATTACAATACTAATCGTATAAAATACATGTCTACCATCCCTCACTTAGGTACCGTTTGTTTTACGCCTGGGCATCCTCTCCATTTCTCCATTTACCGCCCCGTTCCCTTTCTCTCTCTCCATTGAAACCCTCCTTTTATTTGACCAGTTTAAAGTACAATCTCTTGATTTTTAATACGTGTCTCATAATTATTTTCTTATTCTATTCTGACTTATTTTTTTTAATCTAGCGCCTCCTACTTTATCTTTTTCTCCTTTCATTTAAGATCCGCGCATGGTTTAGGCCAGTATAAGTCAGATAATGCCACCCCCGATCTTCTATAAATTAGTAAGACCGGTAAACATAGTAGTGAAAATTTGTGGGAATAATAAGTTTTTTTGTCACAAATAAAGACAAAAATTGTTTGAGTAAAGTTCGGGGATAACTTCCGTACTGCAATACTTATGCTATTTAAATTCAAAGTGATAAGCCGAGTACAAAAACATTGAAAGAAAGAAAGACTCAACCTAAGTGCCGGTACTTTCACTTTGATTATGATATCGCTACAGCGTTGAAACTTTTATAAAAATATGAAGACCATTTTCGTGAAACTAAGATAATTATGTAGATAGTAAATACTTTACCTTAACCCCACCCTACCCTCAGTTCTCATCATGGCAGTATAAAATAAAGGTAATGATGGAAACTGCTTCGGCCATATACTGATTCTTGACTGTATTTATTCCAATACTCATGCTAATCTTCATCTTTTTCTCTCTTATTGTATCGTTGTCATCCCTACCTTTCACCCCCTACCTTCCCTCTCTTGATTGACTCATTGAAAGAAACGACATCGATGTCGAGGCATCATGATCTAGATCTAGTCTTCTATGCCCCCCCCCCCCGCCCCCCTTGCACTTTGTTGACATTAACATCCCAATGCCTCAATTTCGTGGAGACATATGAATAAAACATACTCTAAGAGTAAAGCTCTATACCATAATACCATATACTATACCATAACGTTAAAAAATTAAGTAAAATCGACGAAAATTTTTAAAGTTAAGTTAAAAAGACATTGTGAAAAATCCAAGCGATCGGCAAGAACCTCATCTTTATTGCGTGTCAAACAAGTCTATGAAAAAAGATCAAAAGTGAACAAACTCTGTTATCAATGATGTCATATGGTTATTTGCTTACATGTCAATGATGTAGTGCATCTGCATCCGCAACCTTCTTATTTTACAGACCGAGAGATATCGTTTGTAGAGCATTTTTAAATGTGAGCGTTTGATCCTAAGGCTTAACAATTTTAGAACAAATTTTTTAAATACTAAAACGCAAACTTCAATTGTTATGTAAGATAAAGCAACGTTAGCATGTTGATCAACTGAGCGGCTTCGATTCAAGAGCTGCAGTGAACTATGAGTGAAATAACGCAACACATAGTGCAGCAGTGCCCAGCATACAGTAAGAATGTTACTGTATAATAACGGAGAAGGGAAAGATTGATGGATGGAGCTATTTCGGAAGCAGATTTGTCATCTTTGTATGTGACAGGCCGGCTCTGTCGAGGTCTAGACCAGTGATGCTACCGCTAAAGGTTACAAGACATCAGTTTCGCCACATACACCACACTAAAACAGTATACACACAAACCCCACGCCGGCTTTGTCCATCCTTTGTTCTTTGTTCTCAGAGTCCAGCTCATCTGCCAAGCCTCACCCCCTAGATGACAGGAATTGTGCTATTTTGACTTTGATGGGTTATCCCTGGAGTCTTAGCTTGTCCTCGCATCTTGTGGCTCTAGTTACTTTACATTATGAGAATGTGTTGTGCAGTCTCTGTATCTAAAAGATAAGGTGTTGGAGTGTGATGTTGAGTGTTCTGTGTAGAAGTATTTGGCCTCTTCTAGGAAATTTGCGAGTTCTTTAGTAGACGACCTGAAAGTTTTACTTAATATAAAATGCGGTCAATACACTTCGTTACTATTGAGGTTATTCGAAAGAATCATCAGATTTTTATAAATCTAAGCAAACATCGCATATCTCTTGTTTTCTTTTATCGTACTTTGAACGCCACAAAAAGTTCTTATCATTTTATTCTCTCGCATTCTTCTTCATCTTCTTCTTCTTCTTCTTCTTCTTCTTCTTCTTCTTCTTCTTCTTCTTCTTCTTCTTCTTCTTCTTCTTCTTCTGCCTCCTCTCCTCCTCCTCCTTCTTCTTCTTCTACTTCTTCTTCTTCTTCTTCTTCTTCTTCTTCTTCTTCTTCTTCTTCTTCTTCTTCTTCTTCTTCTTCTTCTTCTTCTTCTTCTTCTTCTTCTTCTTCTTCTTCTTCTTCGCAGTCTCCCCCTTGTCTTCTCAGTCTTTTAATTTTACTTTTAATCCTATCTCCCTACCTCTTAACTTCTTCCTCCTCCCATCTTTTTGTATGCGTATCAGCAGTATATGCGGTAGTCCAAAAGATAGTACCGTTACTGCTTCCCTCACATGGCGTTATAAACAGTCTAAAGAGAATCATGACCGTTGAGATGGTGATGCTGTCACAGGAGCCCGGTACCTGTCATGTTAAAACAGTTCATCACCTTCCTCCTTCTCTTTTCTGGATATAATATTTTCCTCTTCCACCAGTCTTCATCTTTGTTGCTCAGTCTTAAACCCTTCCTTATCCATAACTTTATATAGGGCGGACACTGCATGGTTGTGTTTTATAGTGTGACGGGGTGAGGAAGATGTTGATGCTAAAGAAATACTGGAAGTCCTTTTTTAATGTCATGTAAGGGCTAGGCTGAGTCCACCCATTACCAACCAGCTTGGGCTTATGATAGTGAGATTTGGATTTTATAATTTTCGGCACTCTACATCTCTCTCTCTCTCTCTCTCTCTCTCTCTCTCTCTCTCTCTCCCCTTTATTCACCAGGGTTCTTTCTATCTCTGTTATCTTATGAATTACTGTATCCTTACGTTACAAACTACTTTTCTTCTTACCAGCTTTCTTGATGTTTTTTTTTTAATTTTAGTATTTTTGTACCCCCCGAAAAACCGACTTTACTTTGATAAATGTCTAAGAGCTCCCGACACCAACTTCACAAATAAAAAAAAAATACACTCACTGATGCTAACCATAAAATTCAAGTAAACAGCATGTATACCATAGACATTTTAATTATCACCGCAACCATTATCATTGTCAAGACAACCATTATTAATTGTAATATTAGTGATAATAGTAGCAGAAATAGTAGTAGTAGTAGTAGTAGTAGTAGTAGTAG
>BMAT01004718.1:108115-133682 GCA_019649035.1 Elysia marginata
TACTACTACTGCTACTTCTACTACTACTTCAACTACTACTACTTCTACTACTACTACTACTACTACTACTACTACTACTACTACTACTACTACTACTACTACTGCTGCTGCTGCTGCTGCTGCTGATGCTGCTGCTGCTGCTACTTACATTTCAACTACTTTCACCACTTCTAGAAATTCAGCATATCAGACCTAGACTATGTTATTGCCATATTTCATATTGCACCGACGAGAGCAAAAGAGGTGGACTTTGTCCTCTCTCCCCAAACAAGAAGTTATGAAGGTTTGGGCCCTCCTACTGATAAGATTTGTCATCAGTCCCCATCGCGTTTTTATTGTCCCGGCTGCTTCGAAGTGCTTCAAAAGGATGCAGTTTCATTCCAGTTATATGAAACTTCGCTTAAAAGCTAGGCAATCGTATGTATTTTGTATGCAAGTCTATAAAAAGGGAGTGAGAGAAAGAGACCGCCTTTAGGCTATTATGTGGGAATAAAAATAGAAAGAGAAAGAGAAACGAGAGATCGAAAGAGAGATCGAAAGAGAGATAGAAAGAGAGAGAGAGAGAGAGAGAGAGGAGAGAGGGAGATGGAAACAAAGAATAAAAGAGAGAGAGGGAGAAAAGGGAGAGGGAGGGGGGAGAGAGACACAGAGAGAGAGAGAGAGAGAGAGAGGGAGAGAGAGATGGAGAGAGACAGAGAAAGGGAGATGGAGAGAGAGAGCGAAAGAGAGACACACCGAGAGAATATGAACTTGCTTGCGTATCAGATATTTCTCTTTTCTCTTCTATCCTTCTTTCTTATCTTTCTAACTTTCTTAATCGATTCAAAACTTCTACTGTATCATCCAGTCTTATCTGCATCATGTATCCACCCTGTCTCTTTCCTTGCACATTAAAAAAGAAGTCATCCCATTGTCATCGTTTCTTATGTTGTTCGTTTTTAGTTGCGATTCTCCCCTTTCTCTTTTGGGTTTGTCGGAAAGGTGTTCTTTGTTTTTCTTTATTCTAGTTAATAAAAAATCGACACGATACCAATACCGTCTTTGGTACCGGTACTATTGTTTAGTCACCAATCATGAAAAATCTAGGTATTGATTTATACTGTAAGATGAAAGTTTTATGGTTTTTAGAT
Source organism: Elysia marginata (assembly GCA_019649035.1). NCBI lineage: Eukaryota > Metazoa > Mollusca > Gastropoda > Plakobranchidae > Elysia > Elysia marginata. The sequence continues at coordinate 109,246 of BMAT01004718.1, forward strand.
CTGTAGCAGATAGCAGTTTAACGGGATACGGTTCGTTATGATAGCTCAAAGTGTGATAACTGTTGGGTGTGGCTTGGAAATCTGAAACACCGTGACGGCATCCTGTTTACGAATGACGTGGATTTTTGGAATTCGTTTTTCCTCTCTCCTCCTCCTGCGCACTAGGTCTAGCGACAATCCGGGTATACGGGACGGTAAAGAAGAAATGCGGGGAAAACCCAGTCCATCACTGGCATAATGGAACCTTTTGAAGACACCGGTAACCAAAGAGGAACAAAAATAACGTATCATTTTCCTCTTTTTTTCTTTTTTATGTGTGAAAATTTATGCGCTTTGGGATGACGGATGAAAAACGCCAAGAGTTTTTGAATTACATGCAACGGGTGTTGTCTGCACAGGTCAAGACGTCATTGGTGCGTGTCGGATCAGGAATTTCGTCTAATAACAGGTTTTACTGATGCCTGTGTGATGCGAGTGTTTGTGCGAATGAAAAAAAAAAACGAGGGGAGGGGGAGGGGAGCATCACCAACATTGTAGTGACCAAATCCCACTGTGGGAAAGGCCTGGGCAGCTGCAGAGAATCTGCTCAGTGGTCAAGCAGAGATGGGACTCAGCTCTGGAATTCCCCTTCCTACGACAGCCCGAAGCTGGGTGCGCGAGACCGTGATGAACTAATCGCCTTGTCTTTGCCACGGCAGTTGTATCAGGACCACCCTGCTCGCCTGGCCACGGTCCGGTCATTAGTGGGCGATGACCAGTCTGGCATACTTCAGACAAGTAGAGCCTTTCTCCCCCTCGTCTGTCCTCATCCAGCTCAACTCTCAGCCATTGTGTCCACCAGTTTCCTTCACGGCGGTGTCAACGGTCGGAAAAATCTTAAAACCTACTCTTATACTATAACTCCATCTTCAGTGTTTTGTGTACTTTGTGAACTTTTAGTAAGACCCGTGATAGGGTTAATGCGCAGACCTCGTTTGCCTGTTTCAAAGCAAGGTTATTGTAATCTTACCCACTCCCCCCATCTCGTCCAAGCCAAATCCTCTTTAGTAGATTCAACATAGTTCACAGTCGGCTCTCACCACCCCTCTTTTCTCCCGAGCCAACATTACAGATACATCTTGTACCCAAAACGTATTTCTTTATCCGGACTGGCTCCCTTTGTTCCGGTGACATTCAGCATCAGCCTGTATGGTACGCACCACTAACTTGGTCTGTCAGCCTCTAGAGCCAAGCCTAAACGCAACTTAGTTCTTACCCAACTCTCCATCCATACAAAAGAAGCCATTCTCGCCATCTTTGTGGACGGTCCCCAGCCATTAACCCGCTCGGCAACCTTTTTCTTCTTTTCTTGATATGACAATATCGCGGCAGTGAAACAGCCAAAAACCTCAGGAGGATGCGGGTAGAGAGAAGGAATTAGGATACGAGGAGCGGTTCTCACAACATAGAAGTATAGACATCTTTCCTACTTAATTCTTTCACGCTCGCGCTCCCACCCCCACTCCACCCTTTCTATCAGAACATCCCCCCTTTTCTAAAGGTACACGTATAGGCCTACGTGATTCATAATGTGTCCATCGCCACGATTCGTTCTGGGTGCTTTATTGCTTTTCCTCTGTGGCTTGGATATTTTCTTATAAAAATCCGTTCTCATTATTATCTTCTGTTCAGTACAATTCGGTAGGCCTATTAATTTACCCTCTCTGGCAATTTGTTATTTCACTGCTTGTCTCCCGAACCAAGTGCCAGTTATGAAGGATATCTAACAAAATGTAGTCAACCCTATCTCTGAATTTATCCATGCAACTGACATCCAACTCGCCTTTCCTTTTTTCCCTCGGTGTGTCTACTTGTTTCCACATTTGCTCCATCTCCTGGACGCAAAACGAGCGAGCGGTTGATGGAACATACCTGGCCCATCTCTGTCGCTTGACTGGTTCCACTAGATCTAGCTTTAAGATCTTCCAGATGAATATATTGAAGGTGTCCGCCTTTTATCTTCCCAAGCCGTTCACACGCTGACGCAGCGCGGGCTATGGAAAAAAAAAACACGAATAAATTTATATTTGCATTGTGGCAATGGCTATAACTTATTGCTTGATGGATTTATTTTTAAACCCCTCTTAAAAATCTAGTACACTTTTAAAAATAAGAAATGTTACAAATATAAAGGGCTGACGTTTTAAAGAAATGGGAGCAAATAAATGTCGTTTTAAGCAGGCAGTGAGGAAAGCCGCCCTCAATGATGCCTCATGTGATTTATCCCGCTTTAAAATGAGCAAGGTAGCTGATAAATATAGCGGACTAGTTATAATACCATTATTTCAGAATAAGCAAATTTTTATTTCCTTTCATATTAATAGACGTTGATGATTATCTCTAAGTATCCCAGGTGTGAACTTTTTCATATAAGCCTCTTGTTATAAAATACGATTCAATTGTGTCAGAATTGGTAAAATTACAGTAGCCTCAATCTGTGTGCATCCAAAAAGCACGATTGAGGGACCCTAGTGTTTAGACACTTGGTAGAAAAAAATCACTTTCCCATAGACTCTTCTCGAAAACGATGGGATATGGGCATGTCAATAGAACTAATTAAGGCCCCAGGAGTGGCACTCTGAGCTATGCATATGTCTAAAGACAGAGTAATGTCACTAACAGGGTCACAGGTCGCCTCAGTCTGGTGACTCTGGGTGGCTCGACTCAGTTTCTAAAATTGTTCATTTTAATTTCGTCATGACGAGCCTTTGCCCTTGACTTCACACAACAGAGTTTTTAGAAAATTGTCTTACAACTTGAGAGAGACCATTGCAATGATTTTGACCTATATCTACCTATTGGTGCGTTATGGTGTATCAAAAGTGGTATAAGAGCTTTTTATTTAGGCTGTGTAATATTTTTCCCTATCGTGCCACACTAACAGATGCTCAATCTACAAGAAGGAAGGCGGAATTGAAGAGATTGATGTTTGTGACGTAGATTTAGGTCAGAACCATTGCAGCTGGTCAAGAACCTAAAATAACTAACCACGGTATCATTTTTTCCTAGAATTCTACCCACGCTCTTAAGTGCTGGATACCAAACTGGCGCGCTCCCCCGAGCTGTATTTTTCCACCTAGGACAAAAAGTACAATATATGTCCGAATCAGACATTCCCCCGAAACACTCACTGAAACGATGAATAATTCATGATGGCCACTATCCATTTCCATTGGTCAGTGTAGCTTGGTGGACACAGCTTGCGCCAGTCTGACCCGACTCAAGAGATGCTTTTCGCAGAGGTCCTCTTGAAACGCGTGGTCAGTTTTACTTTTAGCATCATCTTACACTTGGGTTACTCCACTCTGTTTGATGTGGACAAGAGAACGTCATGCCTGGAAACCCCGCAAATAATGATGGCGTCAGCTGCTGCCGCTGTAGTGAGGAGGGTTGATGCTCTCACAATAGTCCTTGATAGTCCTCGAACTACAAGACTTGTGATTGTAACTATGGAAACAGCTGCAACGCGTTCTACCTAGAATCTATTGAAGCAATGTTTTTCGGTCGACGAGCAACAGCGAATATTTTTCAGTCTGCTGGACTATCCATCCGTATTTTGTAGCTTAAAAACATAATCTTAGTCTCGGCCACTCTCTATTATAGTACTATAGATAACAATAATAAATCTAGTCTTGTTTTTCCTCTTTCGAAGATTCAAAATCTGCTTTGTCGCTGTGATACCCCCCTTATTTCATCATGTTCCACATAGTTCCTTTGAAGATCAATAGATTAAGATTTTCGTTCGTTTTATATCACCCAAGAACCAAATACCTGTCATTTTTTAGCCCTTTAAAGTAATTTTTCATCGTTGACATATCTAAGAGGATAATAGTTAAAACAAAAGATGCGTTATGTTTCCAATATTTTTTTATTCTTTAGAAAGAAAAGAAAAAAAAGTGATTATTCCGCACAACATTGTTGGTTGTTACGATACCCTTTGAGCACCATTCTTTTTAATTTTATACATGTATATAGCGAACAATAATTAAACTATTCTAATATGTCTTTTGTCTCTGACGACACAACTCCTTTCTAGAGCGACAGTTGCCCTTTGCCTGTCTACTTCTTCTGCTCTGTAGTCTCTTGTCATTCTGTCGTCCAGCCGGTTCTGTAGACATCAAAATGGGAAACAGATTACTACATCCACCCAGCAATCACACACACGACTTCCCTCTGTACAATAGCAGGCTGCTATTAACACCATCCGACTGACCCTTACCGGCCTCCCAGCATTCTTTCTATTTCCCATCTCTATCTTTTATCTTTTTCTTTCTCTGCCCCCCGCTCTTGCCACTGTATTAGGTATTTTCACATCCTGAAAAAAAAGGATACCCAAACACTTGTTTCTTCACCGCATCGTTTCTTAGTCCAGTTAGTGTGCGGGGCATTAGCAGGTAAAAAATAGTTTCGGAGAGGCGGACCCTGAAACTGAGGTCGTTGACGTTTATCTACATAGCTTTCTTTCAATAGCATCATTTACAGGTAGATGCGTCACTCGCTTGCGTTACTGGGAAAGCTAGTATCTAATTAAGACTTTCAGAGAGAGAGAGAAGAGAGAGAGAGAGAGAGAGAGAGAGAGAGAGACAAACAAGTAAATCCTATTGAGAAGCTCGTCATTTCTTTATATATATTATATTATTTAGTGCTCGTTGGAAATTCAAAATAGGCGTAAAAGCAACAAAGAGGTGTCTTGTTTTGTTGACCTTGAGGAGGCTTGTATAATATAAACATCCTTAAAAGAAATATTTGAGTAAAATGCCATGTCGTCCTGTCTAGTTGGCTTGCACAATTTTTCCAAAGCTCATACATGTAGTGGAAAAAACTGTCTTTCTCGCAGTTTTCTAGAATTTGAAACAAACCAAAAATGTAGGACAGAAGAAAGCTTGAAATGTTTTCAGTGATGTTCTTCTGTTAACTTCTTTTTACGTCGAGTTACAAACAATACATCGTAAAGTTTCTTAAAATCTCAACATTTTTGATGCGATGCCTTGTAACTGTGCTGACACGCGACGCGCAATTTAGACCCAAGTATATCCCTGTGACCACTATGGTTAAGTTAAACTAAATATGTGGTTAAACGTATTATCCTATAGCTAGACTACTCAGCGGCCTAAAGGCTGACACTGATTGACAATTGCACAGAGAAATAAGATAGTTTAACATCGAGAAAATTGCCTCTTCACAGAAATACCTATGAATAGTCTTGGCTGGGTAAGCTGTCACCTCTCTCATCGTTCTGGCCAATTATTGCATCAGTAATTAATAACTTGAAGTCTCATCACTATCGGTTTTGAAGATCGGAAACCCAATTAACCAGATACCGTTGTGGCTTTCCCTCCGGCTGTTTGTGTCTTAACTCGGAGATAGGATACAAAGGGGTGGGGATAAATTTCTAGTGGTGAAGTCGCTCTCAGTAGATAATTGGACACCCATTGAAGCATTTCTTTGGGAGGGAACAGAGGCGGGCTGGGCTGTTAACAAACAGAGGTTACTGAAAGGGAGAGACGTATGGGGGGAACAATTCTTGTCTAATTGGGGCCGAGCTTTATCAGATGGTATTAGCGGCCTTGGCAAGCCAATAAGCTAGACTTGATGTACCGGACCATCATTCTAGGATCCAACTTAAACTGGCCTTGATTGCAGCCCTTGGATGTGTGGAGTGTGGCTATGGCAGATACAACGCATAACCACCTGTAGGAGGCCGAGTCTTTTTTGTACTGGTGGTTTTTGACGAAAGGTGATTGGCATATTTGCAAAGCTTCCGTAACATTACCACCCAGCAGCTCAAACAGGATTTATGACTTTTTGCAATTTTCGAACACAGTCGCACATTGACACATGTCTAAGATTTGGAGTCACACTATTCGCTACCTTGAAAGCTAAATAATGAATTAGAAATCGGTTCTTCAGCTCTTATTTGAAGCTTACATAGTTTTATACTCACAGTACTTGTACATTTTATGCGTACCTGCAAGTAAAAAGGCTTTATAATCAAAGCGCCCTGGTCCTCTCACAAAATGTACATATAGTAGTATGCGATGGTATTAACAAAAATAAACTAAAATATGGACATTTTAATGAAGCATAATAATGCTTTTGAAAAGGGCTTGGTTAAAACAAAATATATTTAAAAAGGAGTGAAATTATAATTAGATCGCCGATTGGGCGCTATAAAGTTTTCAATCGTATAGGGCATTGATGATAGGAAACTAGGACATCATGCCAGAAATTAGACTACTCGCTAAGACATCAGCCGTTACTAAGAGTAACGGTAATTAGTATGTTTATTATTATTATTCACCCAAGAGCGGGATTTTTGGCTTTATACAATTTGTGCCCATGATGCTAAAAAGTCTATGATGCAGCGGCTCATGAGAGTATATATTCAAGTGCCACAAATTTATAGCTTTTGTATTTCATACCCGAGTTGAGCTTGTATCTCAGACCAGACGTGTTAAGTCCTGAATTTCTCAGTGGCAATCAAAGTTTGTTTGACGGAGGGTTCAAGCCATTGTTGTAAAGCCCAACAAGATAGAGCCATAAAGCACGAGCATTGCTCGTGTCAGAGCTTGTCACAAAGTGACACTCCATGAACCCGACTGGACACCGAGGCTACAATGGCTACTCCACTTCAGCCTTGAGTAGCGTCTTGTGAAAAAAAGAGTTACACCAAGTGCCAAGCATCGGGGGTTCTTCTCCTCACTTTCTCTCTCTCTTTCTCTCTCTCTCTCTCTCTCTCTCTCTCTCTCTCTCTTCTATTATATCTCCCTTCCTCTTTCTCCCCTTCTTCTGATGTAGGACGCTGAACATGCCTCGCTAGTTTTTTACTGTGACGGAATGGTGAAGTATGTGTAAACTGCGATCACTGTTTGATCAGTTATTCAATCAACCCGTTCGTGTCTCCCTGCTGGTTTACCCTTGCTGCCCCTTTTGTCTCCCCACAATATGCTTCCCTGATACCCTGAGTGGAATGTAAGGGTAGGGTAGGGATGGCTGCAGAGGTATAAACCGTAGATGGGATGAGAGAAACTGATCGGGCGTAAGAGGGACTGAGGGGCGGCTGCTGCGATCCATTGACATCGGTGACGTTGAAAGGCCTTGCCAACAGTTATTGATGAGTGTGTAAATCTCTGGATGGTCAATATTTGATCTCTCATAAAGTCATGTTCGTCCCACAAAGTTGCATCGGTCACTGTGCACGATAATTAGGTTCCTGTTCCACTCTCGGATGAAGCATCAGTGTTTTTTTTAAATCATTTCTGACTCTTGCTACAGTTCAATTTTATGCCAGCTCGAGGGGATACGTTATTTGTACTTTTCTTTTTACGACTTAGTTCTTAAGAAAGGACAAGATAAAAAAGCAAGCACTTTTTAAAATCATTTTCAGACCAACCATACCGAAAACTGCACATCAATCTTTTTACATAGCACAAAATTAATGTATTTTTTTCTCTTCACAGGTGAGAAATTCTACCCAACCCCCACATCGACCAACACCTCCTCTCATTCCCCCCAACTTCCTCCTCTCCCCATCCTCACCTTCTTCCTCTATCGCCTCCCCCTTGTTTCCATCCCAATTTCTCCCTCCCCCTCCTCATTTAATCGCTAACCCCTTCACCCCGCCTCACCCACCACCTCCACTGCCTCCACCACCATCTTCATCATTGCCCCACACAACTTCACATTTTGATGAGATGGCAAGACGCAAGAAATCCCCCAAAAGTATTGCTCCCTGGCGCCTGCGTCTGCCAGACAGCAACCACCACGAGGACAGCAACAGCAACAGCAGCACGAGCTGCAGTTCTAGTAAACTTGCCAGGTGTCAGATCTGTCCAGTGCTGCCTGCAGATGGTTCGTCACCTCCTCCACTCCCCATCGAAGGCCATGAGTACTTTATTGACTCAGACGGGACCCTAACAATAAAAAACGGAGTGTGCCCTCGAAATCTTGCCCTAATGCTCTTCACACATGGTAAGTTTTCCATGTCAACCAGGCCTGTTCCTGGCATCTGATCCTTCTTGATTGAGGTCATTTAGAATCTTTCCATTATCTCCAGCCCAGTACCTTATTTCTCAATATTTTTTGCAAATGACATGAATAAGCCATGAAAACAAAATGATCCTTATCCTAATTGACAGTTACTGTCTCTTTGTTAGTTTTTAGATGACAGGCTTATTAACCACTGTTTAATATTCTCTATTATCCTCTTCCCGTGTAAACTTTTACTTGTTACTTTTAAACAAATTTGTCTTATGATCCAAAAACTGTAAACCTTTAGCTCTCAAGATCAACAAAGTATGTCTTTTCCCACTTCCATTGGGGTGGAAATCGCTCTACTGTACTTAGACTCTCTTTCAAGAAGGAGTAACTTGATTTGCTCAGTGAAACAAGATCTCACGACATGTGCTGTCTGACACCGAAAATTCCTCTCCATGTAACTGGTACCATATGAGCTGTATGCATTTCTAATCAGTCAGTTGTTAGAATAATAAAACTTTTTGTTTATTTTTGTGTTGCCAGGAGCGTTAAACATTTCTTTTCGTAATTCTATTATATCTATGTATGAATAGCTAAACCATTTTACATCTTTTCTTTTCAGTATTCGCTAACCAGGGACGCTATGAGGCACTTCTCGGCGAAAATCTTGTAAAATTTTTGTTGAACCTGAAACAGATTGTGGAGAAGCATCAGTTTATGTGCCCCTCAGAAAGCCCTCTTCAGTGGGCTAATGCTCAGAACGTTCTCAAACAGTACGCCCATGGCGCATCTCTAAAATTATTTCCCTCAACACTATCCCTAAACAATTTTGGAGGCATTCACAATCAAAGAAAACGCCCACATCAAGATGATGCCGTTCTCATGACTTCCAATAGTGGTCAAAGACACTCTGATTTCCACATGGGGGAAACTCACGATGGTGCTGGAGAGAGTAAGCTGAGAGCTGGTCAAACTAAAGACATAAGAGACAAAAATGAAGACAGATCGCGCATGCCCGACAATTTCCTTGTAGAGCCGCTGCCAACACCCTCACCATCACCCTCTCACTCGCCGTCTCCTGTTCAGAAAACCTCTCAAGCACCACGGAAGGAAAAAAAGAGCCCAGATTCTGGGCTGAGCCTTACCCCGTCTGGATCAGAGAGAGATCAACGTGAAGGGGCTTCAGACTGTGGCAGTATTGGTGGAGCTTCATCTCGAGTAACAAGCCCCGCTCCAAGCGTGTCTAGTGTGGCATCTAGTCTCAGTCTTGCCGAGGCTGCTAAACAGATGGCAAACACCAAGCGGGGGTCAAAGGTGAGACAAAAGGCAGTAATTTTAAACTGTTTAGTGTGCATTTCATATTTGTCAAAATTTCACACTGACAGTCCAACTTTTTTCTTTTCACTGATTAAAAAAAAAATTCAAATTGGTTTGAATAATTATGCATGCTTCTGTCTGATTCGATGGCAGAAATTGAATGAGGTTGTTCCTGTAACTAATGAATGAACATGTTTTTTAACCATGATTTTTCCCTATTGTTCTTTCAGATTCTCCCAATTGCTAGTGGGGATGGTGGCACCCGTTACCTGTGCCCAGTGTGTGCTCTGGAGCTGCCCAATGACCATGAGCTCACAGTTCACATACGATCACACAACAGTCAGAGCTTAAGAGGACAGGTGACCACTCCCAACACTTGCACAATATGTGGCAAGACGCTCAGTTCTCAGAGCTCTCTAGACCGTCACATGCTTGTACATTCAGGTAGGAATGCACATAATGTTCTCATCTCATGATCAATTAGTCATACTTCAGGAAATAAGCTCAAAGATCCTGTCTGCTTGTCCATACTGGAGCTACATAACATTACGCCTATTTTAAGAGTCTTTGTATTTTTTAAGAGTTGATCAAAGATCTGTTATATTGTTTTCCGTATTTGAAATGTAACAGAAAAACTATTGAGATCCTAACAATTTATTTCTCACAGTTGATTTATCTAGACTGGTTTCCAAGACACCTCTGTGTTGCCCTTTTGTAAGATGTTCTGTGAAAATATTTATGAAAGACACTAACCAAGAAGTTATCACAGTTGAAAATCAATATGACCATTTCTGAGGCTAATTGACAGCAATTCTTAACTCACCATCATCAAAAACTGCTTCAGGTTCAAAAGATTTTCTGCTACGTATTTCAGGTGAACGCCCTTTCAGATGCAAAATCTGTGACATGAGCTTCACCACAAATGGCAACATGCATCGGCATGCCCGCATACATGAGAAGAACGGTTCCAACATTCCAAAACCTCCCGGGAGGAAGCCATCTGCTTCCTCTTCGTCAAATGCCCAACCGTCCTCCTCCTCTTCCTCCTCCTCTAAAGCAAGCCGCGGTAAGAAAGAGAGTGGCCAGAGCCATGCAGAAGCCTTTCACAGGGAAACTACTCCAGCTGCGTCCTCATCAGGGATCCCACCTCTCATGGCTGAGTTTGGCAGCGACAAACTGGACTTGTTCAAAGCCCAGCAAGACCCAGCAGCACTTTTACAGTATTACAGTAAGTCTTAAGCGGTTTAATCGAGTTTTGAACACTATTTGCAAGTTATGTTTTGAATTGCCTAGTGTTTACAAGCTGTTGAAAAACAGAAAGCCAAGCCAACACAAAATAGGACTGCATTTTTAATGTCCCCAGCTCTTCAATAGACTGTATATAAAAAGTTTTAATAATTCATCACGTGTATTAAAAAATAAACCAACATGAAAACCGTATTCCCGATGAATGGTTTAAAATGACTGGTCAGAGTAAAAGAAACTGACTATTAATGATTTAAGAATTCAAACAAGTTTTGTGTAAAGTAAGAAACCAAATACATATGTACGTAGTTGAATTAAAAAAGTCCCTTCTATGACTATCACCAACTTTAAATCTGATCTAATGAAAATGCAAAGTCGCCTTATTTGTGCTCTGGTCTGTAAAGCATAATCCTGTACATTTACTCTAATATAATTTTTTTTTCATGTAACTGAGTCACTTTCTATTCAGTACTTTTATTTCATTATTTCATTTATTTTCATTCTTACCAGATGACATGAGTCTCAGAATGATGTTTCCATTTGGCTCTCACCACCCAGCATTCCCTTATCAGCACATGATGGCTGAATCAACCAGGCTTCCTTACCTTTCGGTGAATAATAGTTTAAATCTCTGTCGTAGACTTACATGTTCTATTAGGTATTTTATTCTTAAAAATAGTCAGTTTGTAAGCTTAATAATTGATTGGTAAAAAGTACCAGTATAAGTACGATAACACTAAGACAAATTTCAATTTTGTTTTTTGAAGAAAATATTTAAGGAGGGAAGCTGAACTCATCAAACAGGGTTCGTATTCTTTTAATATATATCTATATTTTCAGCCCATTCTGAATCCTTTCACTGGCGAAGTCTTGGCAAAGCGTCCACGCCTCTCCTCTCCTGCCTCCACTCACGCCATGATGGCAGCTGCAGCAAATGCCGCCCCATTGACTCACCTGGCTCGTGAGATGGCACGTGAGCCAAGCCCAGATCTTCGTACACAACAATCTGTCACATGTCGCCTGTGCCCAAAGACATTTAGCAGCCAGTGGTCTCTGGACTCTCACATGGAAAGCCATGTCATTGTAGATGAACAAATGGAAGAGGAAAATGGCTGTGCCAAATGCAAGGTAAGAAACATCAAAGCACAAGTACTTTGTCTCATTTCACATTCTCATACATCTTATTACAAAAATGTGCATAAAAATTCATACGTTCATTTCACTCTTATATCAATAGAACATGATTTTTGCAGGACTGAAAGACTCTTGACTACCAGGTGTAAGATTATCGAGGGCATTAATGTATTTCAAATGAAAAAGGGATTAACAAAATAAAGCAACAAGAAGAAAAAAATTTAACCTGTATCACCTCATAAATATTCAACATATTATGCTTATGCATCAGGATCTTGACCATTGATAACAACTACTGATATGTACTTATATGTCTTAACTTTTTGTACAGACCTGCAAGACAGTAGCAAAGTCCGAGGAAAGTCTCCTTCTCCACACTCTCACCCATCACCCAAGCCATAAAGACCTGACTGCGCCAGACTCTCAAACAAAATCGCCCTCTCCAAAGTCTGCTGTGTGTGATAATGTCTCCTCACCGTCTCCACCCTCAAAGCCTGTTTCAACAGCATCACCAACAAATAGTAACAAAGGAAGCAATGGTAGTAGCACGAGCAGCACTAGCAATAGCACAAAACCTGACAATATCAGCAACAACAACCAGGGCTTTCAAAACCTTAACTTTGCAAGTTTTACTAGCAAGAAATTTCCTTTGATAGCTAAAGCTTTCTGTGAGGAGGAGTGTGGAGGGGCCGCTCGAGCTCTCAAACTTCCTGTTTACCCATGCAGTCAGTGCGACCTGGAGTTCCCGGTAGAGGGAGCCCGTGACTTGCATGAAGTCTGTCACCTGCCAGAGGAGTATACAGTTTGCCCAATCTGCAAGTGTCACTTTTCATCGTCTTCACAACTTCAACTCCACATGTTAAAGCACGTTTCTGACCTTCATTTTGAACAGTCACGTGATAGCGAGAATCTCCATGGTGATACCATGTCAAAGACTCATTTCTTAGCTCAGTTTGGTTTGGTGACCAAAGACATAGGAGTTTTGCCATCTATGCTGGAAGAATTTTCAGGCTTTGAGCAAGAACAAGAGAATACTTTCGATGGCTCTAAAAACGGTAAAGCTTCAGGTCCGGACGTAAAGCCCAAAACAATTCAGATGACTAAGCAAGAGCTGGAAGTAACAAAGAAGGAAGATATTGAAGATGAACTAAGTGAATGTCTCAGAGCTGAGAGAGAGGCGGAAAATAAAGAAGAACTGTATCAACTACAATCACATCCTCACAGCAGCAAAACCACAGAGAAAGGAAAAACCTTAACGTCATCCTCTTTGAAAATCTCATCTAGCCTCTTTGGTGGGAAACCAGCATTAAAGGCTTTCTCATCCAGATCACCATCCCCATTAAGTATGAGTGGGAGTGATCTTGGCCCTGAGTCTCTGGAGGACTCCTCCCTACCAGCAATGTTTACCGGAAAGCACAGTGGTGTACCAGTGTCCAGCCTGCAAGCTCCCAAACGTGAGTTTCTTATCATCAATTTTCATGTTTCCACTTACTAAAACAGGTTAAAGTTATGCTGACTCTTTTTTGAAGGTTCCGTTAAGAATCTCTTATTAAGCCTGGAAATATAAACCTAAAGGGGATGATTTTTTGATCATCTAACTTTTCCAAAATCAGTCAAAACTGAATTTTAACAACACCCATTAACTTTTCCTCTATTTCAGAAAGAAATAAAACTTATTTAACTTTATTTAAATGTTTAAGATTAAAGACTGATACTTTAATGCTTGACTTAAATACTACCATATACTGACAATGCTCTATAAATATCTTCAATTTCTTCATTCCTACGCTTTCTCAGTCCGGATGGGTTGGTAAGAATCTTAATGTTTTCTTGTTTCTGTATGAGGATTTGTGAGCATTTCCGCATCTAAACCTATGCAACATTTTTGCCCCACGATCCTTGCACCCATTGTTATCAAATAAAACAGTTTACCTGTTTCCAATACTAAGATTTGATATATCGTAGGAGTACCCTAGGCTTTGATTATGTGAAAAAGTCTTTTCAGACATTTTTGTTTCCCCTGACTTATATGTGTGCCAGTCAGAAAAAAAATTACCATGTGCATAGGAATGACATTTTTCTTAACCCTCTATAACTCGCCGTGAACCAAATATGTGATGTTGCATGGTAATTTTGCTCGGCTCTATTTTCACATAAAGAAGTATCTCCCCAGTAATAATAATGGCATGTTACCAACGAAAATTTGATGAACATGTATTTGCATGATGATAGGTTAGCTTAAAAATCGTTGTAGATGACATTTATCCCATGAATTCTCAGGTAGGGTTTTTGTTACTCACATTTTAAAGATTAATTCAAAAGGAGTAGAAGTTCAATGAACACAGGAGGTATGAAACGTTTAATTTGAAAAGGCTTCAATTTAGAACCTTGAAGAAGACAGCTTGTGTGGTACAAAGATCCAAATCCCATTTTCTCTCATAAAAACTCACAAAAAATTATCAATATACTGAAATTTAGAGTTTATTGCATGGTGCATTATCTTTGTCTGTATTTGACATTAATGTTATAAATTTAGGTCCTATGTCTAGTTTTAAAACCCCATTGGTATAATTTGTATGAAAACCATTAGTAAGCATTGATCTTTCAGACATTTCCATGTTAACAATGCCATCACTTTTTTTTCTCAGCATTTTTGCCATTGATCATTGATTAATTGTGGGAAATTCATTCTTCATGAATTTGACAAATACAACTCATATAAAATCAGGAGCCTTGTTTGATCTTTTGCATATCTTTTCATGTCCTGAAATTCAAAATTTGTGCTAAGTATATTTCAATTTAGTATATTTAGTAAAGGAAGAAAAGACAACTGAAGTAATGAAATTATTTATAGTCACCTCAGGTGCTAAAATGAATTGAAATAACTAAGCCTGTCTCCAAAACTTAAAAATAAACAGATCTCACTATGTTTCTGGAACAGTTTGAGAATTTTTATTGTGGATATTTCCCCTATACCTATTTGTAGTAATTCATTTTCTAAGTTTTACTTGGCATGATTGCTGACTTTGATTCTGACTTTTACGATATTTGCAGATCACCAGAAGACTCAGTATGAAGCAGCCCAGTTTCAGTGCCAAGTGTGCAGTTATACCAGCACGGACAAGAGCACTCTGCTGCGTCATATGCGAACTCATAGTGGTGAACGTCCTTATAAGTGTGCAGTGTGTGACTACAGTTTCACCACCAAAGCCAACTGTGAGCGCCATCTCAGGTACGAAAATGGCTTTCAGTACTCAAACACCAATAGTGGTATTCATTTAATCCTTTTTTTTACTTTGAGCAAACAACTCTTGAACTAAAGCAATGTGATGAGTTTTCCTTGCAATAATAAAAAAGTCTTAACTGTTCAATACTTAACAAAATATTTGGCAATGTGCAGCTCAACTTATTTAAAATATGTCCAAGACTTTCTTCTTACTTTCATTGTTTATCAAGGCAATTAACAAAAGTTTACAATTTTTTCTCTCATTTTCTAATAGGGTAACTCAACCTCTTCCTATATTTCTTTTTTTTTAACCTTATTTTTAGTGTCAACAATCAGCTACAATAGATTGTTCATGCATTTATTGTCCATTAATTTTGCTCAATTTTAATATATCTTGTAAAATTCAGTACTGAACTAATTTTCTTGATGTCGGTTTTTTTTTTCCAGACAAAAACACGGCCTCGAACGTGACCAAATGGCAGGCAAGATCAAGTGTAATCAGTATATCATTTCGTCAAGCAGTCTGTCTGCCAGCACTTTAATTGATGATGACAACATCAAGACACCGCCTCCCCTGTCTTCTAGTTCATCTCCATCCCCCTCAACAAGAAGTGATGCCTCTCATGTTGATTTATCCAACTTGAAAGGGCTGAAGCAGCATATTAATGTTAGCCCAAGTAGCAGAATCGGCTACCTGTGTCGTAAATGCAAGGTGAGCACATACCCTACTTTGTTTGATATGGAAGAGCATTGTTTTACACTGACTACTTGCAAAACCATCAGGGTTTAATTTATATCTCAAGTTCTATGCAAATTCCTTTTCTTTTTGTAAAAAACAAATTGAAAATCATCAGTGGACAGTCATTGCAATACTGAAATAAAAGAAAAATAAGGCTTGAAGTGTTTCTTTACCTTTATTTTCTTGCACTTGAATTCTGTGATTCAGGAATGTTCACAAGTAATGCTTATAAATTTATGGTTTTTATGCCGACTAGCAATATTTTTCTATTGAAAGGTATATTTTACATAATACTTTATGATTGACATTTTGACTATATTGTGGATAAAATAGATGCCATAAGGCTTTTTATTAAAAGCAGCTAGCTTATGTCTTTGTTTCATCTTGGTTTTTTTCTTCAAGCGATCCCATTACCTTTTTAAATAAATGTTATCATTATCAACGTAATAGGTTTCTTTAGTGTGTGCTGTATTACAGACTATCATACTATTTTTCCAGGTCACTTTCTCATCTCGCAAGGCGCTGATCTCCCATATGAGCAGTCATCACCCATCTGTACCACCTCAGGATTACAACAGGTTTACTGCCAGCCTTGAGAAAGCAGTAGATGGCACCATGGATGGAGCTATCGAAGGTACCAGAAGTGAAGGCCCTACTCCTGTTTTGATGACGCCACCCCCAGCCCATGCCCACACCAAACAGAGGACACCCTCCACAGCTTCCTTACCTACCAACCAATATGAAAGCCCCCAAAAGCAGCTACTTAAAAACCTGCCAGCTAATTTACTGGCTCTGTTGCCTAAAGGCCTACTTGAGTCCTCCTCGTTTGACAGCCATACAGACCATGCTAGTGCAGTAGACTGTTCCCCTTCCGTGCCTTTTGATAGCATGAAAGGCTTCATTGGTAGTGTCCAAGACAACAATGATGACCAGCCTCTGGACTTCAGCAGCACTGGCCGCAACAAACACAACTCTGACTTATTGGAGTCCATCTCAGCTTCAGACCAGAAGAAGCAGAAAAACAAGAAAGTTTTTGCCTCCCACTCTGAGGGTATATGTGATGATGATAATGAAGCAGCTATACCCTCCTTAGAGGCTGATGGACCAATTGACCTGTCTATCTCGAGTATGCCCAAACAACTACGACCACAACCACCATTTTCATCAGACATCAAAGCTGTGAATCTGGCTCAAGCCCAGGCCATCTCTTCAAAGCAGGTAGAGGAGCTCTATGGTGTGGCATTGAGAGTGTGGCTTGCTAAGACCTTGAGGCATCCCTGACTCTTAACACTATAGGAAACCCATATCGAATTCATTCAACTATCACTAAAAATGAACTTTTTCATTTCTGTGTTTTACTCTCATGAACTGAAGTTGAGATGTGTTAGTGGTTTTAATTTCACTGAAGTAAAAAGTTCAATAACCTTTTAACATATATTATTTTCACAAAAAGTGAGGATTATAAAAGGGCATACGAATGGGCAGTCTCAATGTACTTCAAACTTATTGTGTAAGCACCAGTGTTGAAAAGAATTTTTTTTCTATTATTACGCAATTCAAGAGCAAAATTTTGCTATGCAGCTAATGCTGTCTCAGGGGTGCCTCCTGCTAGATCTTTTTTCCCCCTTTCACTAACACATACATAATGGAAGCTTGGTAGCTATATTGCTTGTAGCCTCACTCTTCAACCCCAACCTTTTTGTAGACACTTTAACCAACTTTGTATGATAAATAACTCCTAATCCTCACATTTTTGATGAAACAATATACCCTGGATGTGAAAATGGCCTTGTTTTTTTTTATAACAATGGATTGAAAAGAAATATCAAGCCATTCAAATTTTTTTCTGCAACTTCAATTAGTGTGAATTTTTTGCCTGTTTAAATAAAAAAGGCCCTATTGCAAGTTGTTTTTTTTTCGCATGTAAAATTACCTGCCATATCAATCCAAGATGCCAAGAAGTGGTTTTTTTTTCACTATAGAACTTGACTATTATCCAACAACATTTTTGCTAATGCCATTCAAAGTGTTCCTACTTTAATTGTTTCTACAAATTATTGCTTTGTCAAGATGACACACTAGCCTTAAAGGAAAACATTGAAAATATGAAAAAAAAAACTTCTGGACCAGTGATGCTTCTCTAATAGCCAAACCTCTGAAGGGCTTTTGGTTATAAAAAAAAAAAGAATAAAAGAAAATGGTTTAGTCCCAAGGGCAAACACATAATGCGCAAGAATTTTGGTTTTTAAAGTTAAACACGATTTTTTCGAAAACCAAAACAAAAAAGAAGATCTAATTATGTTTTTCAAAATTGTTCGTTTTAAGAGAAAGTTGATGCATACACTGAAGAATTGTCTACAAATTTCATTGTTTCTCAGGGTTGTGACTTTTTTCTTCTAGAAGAACTGGAAAGTTAGAATTTTTTATTTAAAAAATGGTAAAAGTAAGAATGGCATAAATTTTCCATGAAGGTAACTATTTATTTAATTGGCTTGTATGATATTTATACACCTTATTTGTGATTCATTGTTAAATCCACCTGATTCTGTGTTATTTATTTATACATGTAATGTGTTAGAAATCCATGAGCACACGCGGCCTTTTATTTTATACATTCTTTCTGTTATGCAACCTGTTTTGTTTTCTTTTTCTCCCTTAACATTATTTATAGATTTCACTTGGTATGTTGTGAATGGTTAGAGGCATAACTATAATAAGTTAAAACTATCTTCAAAACTTGTTTCTCAAGTAGAGAAAAGACAAAGGCTTTAAAACAAGATCAGTCTGCTCCCAGTAGAACATGATGTTCACAATTTAAGATATTTTAAATTATTTCTCTCTAGGATGATATTTGTAAATGATCTAACCAAAGGAACTGTAAGTGTTCTGCTTAAATTGTTATTGTTGTGAGATGTCAAGACACAACATGTGTCATGACCTAATTTTCATTTTTTTGTATTGCTTATTATCATTTTGGGTCTATTCCTATCACATTAATTGTGAAATCCACATAAATAACGGATAGATACTTTTTTTAATTGATGAGAGAAATCACATAACCCCCCTGTAATCTCTGACGCTTTGTTAATGCCATACTTATATCAAACCCATGTAGCTTTAAATTTTAAGCTGTTTTAATTTTTCTTTTGTTAAGCTCTAGATTTCTTCATGATCAAAGGTTTAATAAATAGCTTATATTGTTGAACTTTGGTTTGCTCTTACCGATTTGTGCTTTTGTGTCTTGTTCATTTCATTGGCAACCAATAGCTGCATTATAATCTTGCACCTAAGCTTTTCTTGAGTAACATTTCTTCCTATATATAGGATGTCATAGATGTGAAGTTTTATGAAAATATAAAAAAGTAACATGAAAAGCCCTTTTTGCTTTAAATTTATTATTCTTTCTATCATTTTAGTTTAAATGTATGAGCAGTTCTTTTAATTTTGCAATGAAATCTTCAATGACAAAATAGTGACCAAAAATTACTAAGAGGAGTAAAAGCCATTATACATTGTAAAGTCTAAAACTGGGTCATGTGGAAACCAGATATGAAACATTGTTTAAATATCTTCACCATAAGGATTGCAGATATATATCACTTTTTTAAATGATAAAAAAGTAAACATTTTCTCTTGCAAATTTAAGTTTATGAAAATATTTTTTCCAGAGAAATATCAGTTCATCAGTTTTAACGTTTGAAAGCTCAATGAAAATACTCTGTTAAGTAATCCTTGTAAATTTGAAAACTGAAATATCTGACTGGTTAACAACCAGATACAAGCAATCATGACTTAGATTAATATCTCTTCTTTTTAACTTTTTTGAGCTTCTCTATTTTTGTTGATTTTGTTAAAGACCTCCAATAGATCCACTTCTACCCACAATCCGTGAAAACTAAGCAGGTGACCAAAATTTGTTCCTGATTCTTTTTCCGCATAGTTTTTTGGGCTATGTGACTGCCTATGCCTCTGTCATATACCCCCACCCCCTCTCCCTCTCAATCTGCCACTGATTCCTTTGAGTTTTATTTGGACAGATAATCATACCTATCTCGTAGGCTTCTCTTTTTTTCTTTTATTTTTTTTCTTCTTCGTGTAGGCCTAATCCATTCCTTTCAAGCCTGAAATGTAAAGAAAAAGCAATAGAATTATAACTGATACTTAATGATGGCTATTACAACAAAAATAACAACCGCGATAGCCACCAATAACGATGGTGAATATAATGACATGAAATAATGATGAAGATTATAATAATGATGATGATGATGATAATGAAATAAATACACTGCAGCAAAAGAGGAGAAGCAAAGAAAACGGGAGGAGGTTTGGAGATAGAAGGAGCAGAGAACAAGGAAAAATATAGAACAAGTTTTCAAAAAAGCCAATAGACCTAATGGGCTACGTGTAGCATAGATATACTATATATCGAACGAAGCTGATGGTATCTTAACATCTAACATAGATATACGATATTGAACCGGGCTGGTGGTATCGTAACATGTATTATAAATTTAAACGAAATTGAATGATGCTGGTGGTATCGTAACATGCAATATAGATATAAGATATTGAACGATGCTGATGGTATCGTAACATGTGGTATAAATATATGATATTGAACGATGTTGGTGGTACCGTTTATCAGCATATGAATTGTAATGTCGAGGATGATCACAATGATGAATGCGATGCATCAATAAATTTTCCTTTATGACACGGACTGAATCACATGCATCTTTATTCTAAGATTCGAAGAGAATGATAAAACTTTATTAATGCATTGAAAACGGAAAATAATTTGTTTACACCGAGTGCAGAATCGGTACAAATACTTTTAACATAAGACATACATCGTAGTAAATATTTCTTGTCAGTGAATCCAGTATACAAGTCATTTGACTGCTGTCAAGGATGAGAGATAAAAAGGCACGCAAAACTTATCATTTAAAGGACATCTTTGCAGTAAAAAAAAAAGTACTACTGTATAAGGAATCGTTACATAACAGTAAATACCGTACCGTAAGCAAATTGGGTGTAAACTCCAGATATCACATTATTTTTTAGATGTAAATATGATTAAAATCAATGTATTCAGCTTCACACAATAAAAAAAATTTGTTTTCACTTGGTTTTGGCACACTTAGCGTAGAGGAACAGTTCTCACCTTGCTATAAAATCTTATAAAATTATGGTAAAAAATAATGTGGACGTATATGTAAATGAAGAAAATTTCACAGGAGATCACAAGAAGCAAGCTTATGTTCTATCCCTGTAATAAAAATAAAATTGATGTAGAAATCTTGCCTATCTATGACTGCTCTCAGTATAAATGAAAATATGTACATTTCTCTTCTCACTAATAGGAATGGGAGAGTTGTATTTGCGCGTAAAGTGAGGGTGGCCGATGCTTTAGGAAAGATTTTAATTTCTTCAAGGATTGGTCCAAGAACGGACAGCCAAACACACCTGGAGGCTGCGGGAACTCACATAAGATGCCTTTAAAAACTTGTAGATATTTAGTTTATCAGTCTGTCGTGTATTGCCTCAAGAAGCTGCAGGGCAGGCTTTAATAACACTGGCAGGGGTCGCCATATATAAAGAGGAAAATGAGACTTGCCGAAATTGAGATTGCAGTCTGTGAACAAAGAAGAGCCTTTTAATTATTTTATTATATGTTTGGTGTTTACTCTTTGTAGTTTAGCATAGAGTTCATCTATACTGCCAAAATAATATTTATACGGTAGTCCTTCTTTAAAATTACAATGTGACACTATTGGCCTCTTTCTTTATTCTGATATCCATTACCATTTCGTTCACTCTCTTTATGTTTAACTGAAGAAAATTTGAGACACGATACAGTACACAAGAAATACCACACGCGGGGTTTAGAATACCAGAAGATAAACTCTTCACGCATTAGGAGTAAAAAAAAAATAGCGTAAATTTGTGTCCATCTTCGTTTCCAAAGTCTTTTCAAAATTCTTTTTAACTATCCAATTATTAAAATCACCCCGTCAATTATGAAAAATAATAGACAGTGAATAAGACCTGTCCATCTCCTTTTTATTTTTCTATTTCTTCTTTCGATTTTCTCTCAATCCCTCACTCTCTGCCTCATTCTATATATAAATGTAAACACGTTCCCCCTTTTTACACCCCTTATCGATCCATCTCTTTTTTTTTCACTTTTCCTTCTCACTTTTCCCCACCCCATCATATTCTTCTTTCCACTCCTCTTTGGTTCCCTTTCCACGCCCCCCCTCCTACTCCCCCCTTCTTATACTATGTTTCCTTCTTTCAAGCTCTCATTCTTTCATTTCGTGCTCTTTTTTCCTGCAAGTCACTCATGGTGTTTAATTGTCCATTTGCCTTCATGTACATATTCAAATTACTTTGTAAGTTGTTGCTAATAATTATCTATCTCCTGTCTTCATCCAAGACAGTGGATGGAAGTTGTATTTCATATACAGAGATAAACATGACATAAAAATTCATACGGGTGTTGCATTTGTTCCAGACTGGCCAGACTCCAGGCTTTAGTAGCTTTGGCGTGAAGGTGGAGGACAAGTATTTACCTCTGACCTTGTCAGCTAACTACGGCACCAGCTCGACCTCTGAGCATACCAGCCCAGTGTCTCTGACCCGGACAACTCCTAGGAAAACTCCATCCCAGTTCTCACCCTTCAAACACAGTTTGCTAAAGCCTGATGAAGTTGACCATGTCCAAGCCCACCCTCAGGGATTCGGCCAGAAACATCCAGCGTTTCCACAGTTTATTTCCATGATGACATCCCCAGTGGGTCAGACTATGCTACTGCAGGGGATCCCCGTTGGAGCAGCCCCACCTGGCCTGAATCTGAAAGCCCAAGAGTCAAGCAGTAGTAGCAGCGAAACGGCTTTGTCTCTCAAGGAAAAGATGGCTGCCTTCCTGCCGAGCAACTTAACCCTCCACCCGACTGCGTTTTCAGCGGGGATCCAAGGCGCCTCAAAGTCAGGGCCATCACAGGAAACATCCAAGTCAAAGGCTAGCATCAAAACCCAGGAACCTATTCCTGCTAAAGGTAAGAAATTCTTTCGAGTTCCCTTTCTTTTATTTTTTTCGCTACTGGTGTTTAAATACCTTTCTTGCTGACGCAATGGGCTGTGAAAAAGGAAAGAAAGCGGAAATCAGCTTTACGTTGAACGATCTCAAGAGTCTTGGTATCATAACAATTGATGGTGAACTCGTTGCATCGTTCCTTGAGGTAGCTGTTATATATTATAACTATGTGGTGCCACAAACCGTCCACCTATAAATGGTGATTTGTAGGTCGAAGTCTGTGTGTGACACATATCTTTTCAACAAATCCAGGCGTTTCGAGACATGGCCTAGCTAAAAACTTCAAAATTCAAAGTTGATTCAAATTTGTCGACAAAAAAGAGAAAACACTAATGTACCCGCAAGATCATCCAAAACAGTACAGACTACGAGTAAATTTTCATTGAAGATTGAGAACGGTAATTACGAGAAAAAAATTTTCTACCTAATGTTTTTACATGTATAATAGCCGCAGATTTTTCAGTTGTATTAAGTACCGAGTGCAGTTCCTAAACATGTAATTAGAATTGATTTTAAAGTTGGTTTTGAAGGTTTTATAAAGAGCAGTTAAAATTCTTGACATGTCCCCCATTCGAAAGCTTCTCCTGACGCTTCTAAAATCCAGAACGAAAAGGCCAGTTATGGAAAAAGGCCTACATCAAAAGAAAAAACAACAGGCTTCTTCGGTTCGCTTTTCCCGATAAAAACAGTACCCCGTAACCATAAAGTTTATAGTCGGAACATTGCTGCATTAACTTTTTTGCGGAGTAAACAGAAACAAATTTTCTGGATTTTTTTTTCTAGTTGATGGTCTGCAAGCATTCATAACTTAAATTCAAACTTTTCGTGCATTTTCATGAGTAAACCCTTTTTAGAATTTGAACCTCTAGTATGCAGTAGGCTATCGTTCAGAAACCAAACGTCTTATCTCTACAAAGGCTCTCATGGAGAACATCGCCAGACCAAGCTGGCACGGGAGCAACGAAAGGGTCTAGATTGGACACAGCATCAGCGGAACACTGGCACAGGGAAAGGAAGTTCTTGTAAGTTTACGCACTGCAGCAAATATCTTTATCCGCTCTCCCATATATCAACCTGTAACAAGGTGAAAACTTAAACTTCAGTTAAAGTCTTATTAAAATTCCACTCCGCAATATTTGGTCTTTATCTAATTTTGCATTTTTTTAAACGTCAATGACAGCATTATCCCAATGTGCGGAATCCTACAGGATTAAAAAAAAAAAAATCAAAATCGCCCCCTTTCTGGTAGGCCCCTGTAGGTTCTCAGCTCAAACACCTCAAAACCAGATGGCAATATGGATGGCCTCAGACAGCAAAATTTAGCGGAAAAAGTTCATATTTCACCATTGTCTAATATTATTTATGACTAACACCAAACAACCCAATTAGATAATATAATGAAGAATTTTATCTACCTTGCTACGCTACAGCTGAGAGAAACTTCTGTTTCTGATCTTTTCAGCTGAGAGCGATTCAAGCTGCGACCTGGCTTCTGTCAACAAAATTCTGGATGCTACAGATGCACAACGATTTCAAGGTTTTCTCAATGTGGCCAATGAGGATGACGAACAGGACTACAGGTGTAGTATTAATCAAAGAAAACCGAGAAATAGAAGAGAGAGACACACAAGCACACCCACGCTCAGAGAGAGAGAGAG
>BMAT01004718.1:133713-146711 GCA_019649035.1 Elysia marginata
AGAGAGAGAGCGAGAGAGAGAGAGAGGGAGAGAAACAGAAAGAGAGAGGAGAGCGAGAAAGATAAAAAGAGAGAGGAGAGAGAGGGAGAGAACATAGAAAGAGAGAGGAGAGAAAGGGAGAGAACATAGAAAGAGAGAGGAGAGAGAAAGAAAGAAAGAAGTGACGGTGGTAAATTTCAATAGATACTATAAAGTAAAAATCAAACTTATTACTTAGCTGAACAGCCTGTCGCGTAAACAATAAGAAATGCATTAAGGTGGAGCCCGCTTTTTATAAGCCCTGCTTAAGATAAACTTCGGTTTAATATGAACTAGATTTTTGGTCCCTTTCCTTCTTTCTTTCTTTTCAATGTTACAGCTTGATATACATTTTGAATAAAAATGAATTTTTCTTTTTGGGCCCAGAGTGGATTATCTTAACAG
Source organism: Elysia marginata (assembly GCA_019649035.1). Classification (NCBI taxonomy): domain Eukaryota; kingdom Metazoa; phylum Mollusca; class Gastropoda; family Plakobranchidae; genus Elysia; species Elysia marginata. The sequence continues at coordinate 134,137 of BMAT01004718.1, forward strand.
GACTGCACTGTACTACTGTAGGTTCACTCGCCCACCACATCTTCACCTTTGAAAGGAATTAGCTCGATTCATTTTTTATTGACCTTTCCAATTCCTGACTCCACCAGATCTGAGTCTATCGAAAGCGGCGATGACTCCAACACCAGCTTAGAGAACATGTACTCAAAGTCGCTCACTTCCGGAGAATCTTTGGCCAACCGGTCAAGTTCAGCGATAGGCAGGGAAACAACGGGCCCTTCTCAACAGGACAGTCAGAAATCAGAAACCAACCGTATGTCTGACGAGGAGGATGGAACTGTAGAGGAGAAAAAACGTCTTCCTTCTGTGACCGTCAACATCGCTCTTGTCGACCCAATCGTGTTTGACAAAGATTTATACCAAGGAGACAAATTGGATCTCTCGTGCAAGAATCCACCGAAGGTAGCTTAGTGTTTAGTGTGGTTCTATTTGTATAGCTTTATAAAATTAAAACTAACTAAAGCTTTGCTAGAATCTACTTCTTATCACTTCACCATAATAATTATTTTAAGTTTTGTAAATCTAATAGAGACATAAAAGATAACTAGGTACGGTGAGGAACGTTGTTAGAATAGAGATTGATACTAAACTCAATTACATTTAAACTTTTAAACCCTACGATATCTTGCAGCCAGAAGTATCCGACCCAAGCAACATGAGTGAGCAGGCGATAGCGGCGCTGATCGAAAAAGTGTCGCGAGAGAACGTGTGCTCTCCTGCCAAGAAGAAACGTAACTCCTATGCTGACTCGCCCCATAAGTTCTCCTGTCCGTATTGCTCGCGTTGTTTCCCTTGGCTCAGTTCGCTCAACAGGCATTTGCTTACACATACTGGTAAGAGGCAAAGCTTTCTATTTAAATTCTAAAATTAAACTGAGATTTCTTTTGCCAAACAAATTAGTATTCTTTGACCCATGAGCAGTTAATCTTTCGAGGAAAAATAAAAGAGACGTCTCAATTTACCTCTGAGGTCCTTGAAGAGTATAAACATAAGTGAAACAACCGACTTAGTTACGATTCAGCACTTTTGACAAGCCAGGCTAGCCTAAAGAACAGCACTTCCGCCTACCAAAACACATCAACTATTCCTTTCCCCATGCACTACCTGTATATAAAACATTAGCATCCCACAACACATAAAATCGAAGCAGCAATACCGACCAGGCAAATCCATTATGGAGCAACTTATGGTGGCTTAGGGTCACTAAGACACTGAAGTCCTAACTCAATAATTGTATCTGTAAACACCATTTTGGATAACCTAAAAGTCGGATGGACATTTTGTTTCACATCAATATATCTTGATTGACGGGTATAAAAAGCAGACAGGTTAAAATCATTTGCTCAAGCAAGCTAAATTAGGATATAGTCAGCTTGCGCCTTATTTCTGAGTTACCCAATATCATCAATTGTAAATTAATTTTGATTCCCCTATCATTTTATCTACATGTAATTCACTCTGAATATTTTGTGTGGTAGGCCATTGATAACATTATCCGCATGATTATTTAAAAAAATATATTGTGAGGAAAACAAAAATTTATGCAAACCCCTGTCTTTATCTCAACTTCCATTTCTTAGGTTTCAATCATGATCTAAGTAAAACAGCATACAATATTCCTGTAGTCTTACACTCGCATAAACACTAATCCTCAGCACTGCTCCCTAACCTTTTCGTGTTTTCTCCCGTGATTTTTTATTCCTCGCAGGTCAAAAACCATTCAAATGTCCGCGCTGTCCCGTGACATTCTCTACCAAGTCTAACCGTGAACGTCATTTGATTAGGAAACACAACGTGAATATGCCGGACGCCGCTTCTAGGGCTACCATGGACAGACCACACAAGTGTCATCTCTGCGCGTGTAGCTCTTTCTCCACCTCAAGTAAGTCTAGCTCATTGTGACACACACACACACACACTCACTCAAACTAGCTAGACCGCGAGAGAGTTGAGAGTTTCAGAAAAATCATTGTAAATACGGTACAAACATTTCCTTTTTGTTTTTTTTCCTAATGACGCTCTCTTGTCTTAAAACTTTTTGTTCAGGTTACATTGCTTTTTGGCAGCTGCCCGAAGTTAAGCAGTAGCATGAGAACTGTTAGTGTTAAAATGAACTCTTTTATTACTTGAAGCTAAAATATCAGAAAAAATACATGTATGTTAAAGTGATCAAAGGATTTTGTTCAAGCTAGAAGAGTATATACAGCCCCGAAATTAATCTTTAACATTGTTTTTCACGCCTTTGAAACTGAGCCACATAAAATTAATCTGCTTTCAACCTTGCACTTGCTGCAGGTAATCTGGCGAGACATTACAGAGACCGTCATCCAGAGAGAAGTCCTCCACCGAACCTAATAGAAGACGCTGCCGGATCGGACGGCGAGTCCGAAGACATCAGTTACGAGGAAGACGAGGAGTATAACTATCTGGCCGAGGTAATTAATTATAAACTGGGCCTAAACCAAACTGACGCTTAGACTTTTAAGAACATCAGTAATTGTTTAATGTATTCGTAACACATAACCATCGAGTTCTTCTTACTTACAAGCAGTATTTTAACGAGTTTGGTGGCATAATAACTTTAAAAAAGCTCTAATAACTTGCTATTGCAAATATCACTTTTTGCCCATACAAATATGGATAAATAAATAAAAACTATAGCTGTCAGTCATTTATCCTGTTTGTTTTTTATGACTGTCATAAATAACTTCTTTGATCTTCATTTTAGTTTTTTAGGCCAATTCTCCGAAAGCCTGTTTATATTTTCTCATTGGACCAGAATAATGACGCCATTCTTTTCGTAACTCTGATAAGCGATTTGAAATAAAAATGTAAAGCTGCATAAATTAGCATAAGAAACTTTATACTCTTCTTGGTATTTCATGCCCTTTTTCTTTTCGCGCAATTAACAGCAAGCGTCGTTACGAGGGCTCACCGACAGGGACATAATGCTCCAGAACTACTCGCAAGAAGGCGACGACACTCACATTAGTAACAACAACAACAACAACAATAATAACAACAAAAACAACAACATAATAATCAAACCAGACACACACAAGAAACGTAACGCTGTCTTCAGTTTAGACGACCCCGAGAATGGGATGAGGGTCACTCAGACGCTGGAGAAATTAAACACCTCGGTAAACAAAGGCGACACCAATGGCAGGAACGGCCTGACACTTTTCTCCACCAACAAGTCTGGTGCGTCCACGAGACCCGGCATTGACGACACTGTTCTCACAGATACAATGAAGAACTTCCTCGACAAGAGCGTGCGCCAAGCCCTCGAGGACAGCCAGAGACGTGCGTTAGAGGAAGGATCCAAGTTTGTCATCACTCCAGCCATAGAACGCCACTTGCGATCTCTCTCTGCTGAAGGTGATGCTTTGCCTCGCGTTGATGATTTTACATCTACTACTGAGGACACGAAGGAAGAAGTTGCACAGTGTAACAAGGATTGTCCTACAGACCAAATGTTGGCTACTCATATAAATGTAAGACTTATACTTTTTCTCAGAGAATTTCTTACGGCGGACTTTTGTTTACCTACTTGTCATACTGGTAGGCAGTCTTTTTTAATACGGTGTATACTTCTCCTTGGTCGGTAGGCAAATACCATCTCAACAAATATTTAAGTACATGTAAACGTAGAAACTTTGCTATCTCACTATGCTGGTATCAACATACATAGCTTTTTTACAATTTTAGTTACTTGCTCGAAAGCTAATGTGAAAATCGTACTATATATAACTTTGACACATTCCTTAGTATAACTCATCCAATCTCACAAAAAAGTTCCTCACACTATTTTTCTACTTTTCAAAGTATAGAAGTCGCCGTGATGAGTAGCGATTTTTGCCAACGGTTTGTCAATGAATGTATGCTCTCTCTGAAGAAAGTTCCGTTAAGTCTTCCAGTCGCTCACTTTGTTAAAGAGGACTCTATTTACAACGTCTGGCCTTGGTTGTGGCGTTTGTGGGGATCGAAGGGATGCTAGTCACAGAGGCAGAATTAGGACTAAAATCGTGGGTGGGGTAATATTTCTTAACCCTAACGTTGAAAATAGTCTCTTGACAAAACCGCTGAATGGGGCGTGGCAGCATCACGCCCAAAGTCAAAAGAATTGCTCCTTGCATTTTCTTGAGGTTTATCAAAAGTTTCACAGTAATTGGCAGCATTGATCCTCTGTCATAAGACCAACAATAAAAACACCTTTTGAATCCCAAATACGGTGGCCATTAACTTTGTCGCCGATTGTCGGCCTTTTTCTCAGACGGCGAGGACCAGTGCTTCCACACAATGGAACCTTGCTTTGATTCAGGGGTTAAGTTGTGTATCCATGCCTCATTTGTAATTATCGAATGATTTAGGGGTGTATGTCTATCGAGGGTTCCCCTAGGCCCTAAAGATAAAAGACGTTAGTCTACAAAAGTTCATTTATGTCGTCTCAAAAAGTGTCATAGAGGCAACTGGTCGCTGCAAACTGCGGTATTCAATAAATTGGGAATCCATCGCGCAGAAACATTTTAAAATACAAACTAAGAATAAAAAATATCATATACAGTGCCTGATCAAAGTTGTAGGATGGTGCCTATTTCTAAGATTTTAACACGCCTCTTCTGCCATATCAACTCATCGATGCAATCGATGTTTCCATCACAGGTGAGGTATAGATCTGCCGGTGCGTGGCTCATCCTCACGGCTTGTGCGACCTCCATTACACAAAATACACCTACATGTACAGTGTACTTTTTGCAATATTTCCTTAGTGAATTTCCATTGGATTCTTTCCATTTGTCCAAAGAAATCTTAAGACTTCTTTGACCTCAATCTGTGACTAATTTTCCAAGATGTAGCTCCATCGTGTTTTTGCTCTATCAACATAAGGGCAATGCTGATACTTGACTTAGAGACTTTGATGAATAAGCCTTTGCTCATTGTTTACAGATTTTTAAAAAGTTGACTGGTGTAAAAAGTTATGAGAATTTTACATAAATTTTCGAGCGCTCCTCGTACATATATTTTTTGAAAGATCAAAATTTAATTTGATCTTATTCTAACTGAATTTTCCCACTTCTCCCCCTCTGCCACACTATGACGGTATCCAGGGTGACCATGGAGTTGAGCTGCCGTACCGCTGCCACCTGTGTGACATGGCCTTTTCCACACGCGTGGAATGTTTACAGCACATGGAACATGCGCACAGAGTGGAGTGGGCAGATATTTGTTTCCGCAACAACATCGGCAATATCCAGATATTTGCCACCAGATTGGACAAAATGATCAGAAAGATCAGTAAACGGCAAAGTGGATCAAGTTTGGCAGCAAAGCAGGAACTGAGCCCTGAAAGCGGTAAGGCTTTAAACTTGCGCATTGTTATATAGAGATACAACAGCGATTATCAACAACATAACCTATGAATTATACATAAGTATACATTTACATGGCATCCTTCTGAAAAACGAGGTGGAAGAGGACGATAAAAAGAGGAGAAGGAAATACCCGAAACGAATATGACGAGAGAAAGAGACAGAGAGAGAAAGACAGAGAGAGAGAGACAGAGAGACAGAGACAGACAGACAGAGAGAGAGAGAGAGAGAGAGAGAGAGAGAATAGAATAGCAGAATATTGAGTTTAGTCTCTGGCAACCAGAACGGTATAATTTTTTTGGGTATTATCTTTTCATTCCAAAATGGAATGGGTATGGTAAAGAGGTTGAAATCACCTTAATATGAATTTTTTGACTTGGGCGGAAAGCAATATCCTGTTTTTGACGATTCGCGGTTTTCAAATTGCAGACGAAACCTCAGAAGTGTCTCAGACAAGTAAACCACTAAAATTGGAGATCGAAAATGGTGAGAGTTCCTGCGCAACAAACGATAAAGATCTTCCGGAGCCTGAGAAAGACGACCTTCACAGATTGATGGGAAATGCAAAAGCGGACGTCATGCGGCCAAATATCGAACATCTGGACGACAGTAACAGTGAAGATGGCAGCGATGAAAGCGTCGATGAGAAAAATGACGATTATGGCGCAGACGCAAGTGTGTTGCCGGAAGTGGCCAAAGCTGACTATCTCCAACGGAAATTTTATTGCTCAGTGTGCCCAAAGCGGTACTGGTCTGTTCAAGATCTACACACACACATGCGCTCTCACACCGGTAAGTATCGTTTGAAATCGATTCAAAGATAAAACCAAATGTTAACTACATAATCTCATTTTGTGCCAAAGACATTGTGAACGAATTGTAAGTGTCTGAAGTCTGTGTTAAAACATTATTATCATTGTAGAGCTATTAACATAGCCATCTGAGACGCACATCATTATTGATGTCAAGCTTATAGAATTTCGCTATGAGTTTGAAACAAAAACTGTTTTACAAAATGAACTAATGCTTTGTCCTTACAGCAGGCCTCGGGTGTATTAATGTTTGGACTGTATAACTTTACCTCTTAATAGCAAAAACTTTCACTAGTTATGTTTAAAATGAAGCCATGAAACTTTACTGTTTCTTAATCCAAAGCCATCAAATTAGCGGTGTTGCAATTGGTAAAAATCATCCAGCCGATTTTTAGTCCATTTGTAAGACTCAAAATACATTTTCTAGATCTAAAGTGATATAAGGTTGTAATAAAATTTGCAAATTTTATGATAAAACTGTGACTACGTAAAACACAAAACTGAAGGGTGAATAGTGTGCAGTTTTTATTTTAAAAGTGAAAATGAATTCCTTGTGTTTCAAACTGCCTGGTTCTTCTCATACCCTGAATTCATTCCCCAGGCGAGAGGCCCTATGAGTGTTCATTGTGTGAGCGCAGGTTCAGTCTTAAAAATAGCCTAACGCGGCACCTAGTCAGACACCACACTGACCCTGATGACCAAGCCAGCAAAGTCTGCATGCCAACAGGGGAAAGTTTACCCAGTGATGAGGGAATCCACCTTAAGAATCCTACTGAAAATGGCACTAAGAAATGTGATCAAACTTGCAGAGAGGAGGAAAAGAAAATACCAGATCTCCAAAACAAGTTAAGTGAAATGCCTGATCATCACAAAGAGGCAAACAAGGGAGGCGATTCCAAAGAAAACCCAGGAACTACAGAGACTGATGAAGATATGCTCCACGATCTACTTGGAGTAGAAAGTTCCACAATTGATCAAATCTTCGATTCTCAAGATTCTGCTGCTGGTCTGTTGGGCGTGTAGATGATATAACAGAACAAATCTGACTTTGCAAGTGCATGCCTTGTAACTTTGAAAGCCTGTATTTTTGCCTGCCAAACAAAAAAATGCATATCCTAGCCCCTGACTGTACACCAAAATAACTTCGTTGTCCTTGTAGGGTCTTCCATATTATTGTCTTTATAATGAACACAGTAAAAACAAATATTTCAAGGGAGATAAATAATATGTAAAACCACTAAGAACCAAGATTCTACGCTGCAGAAACAGAATAGGCAAAGCATTTACCCAAACAGTTGAAAGCCTAACAAATAAATGGATGTGATAACGAAAAGATAAAAGTATACCATATCTGCTAGTCTGTTGGGCATGTAGACGATATAACAGAACAAATCTGACTTTGCAAGGGCATGCCTTGTAAGTTTGAAAGCATGTAAATGAAGGTGATAACGAAAAGATGAAAGTACATGTATACCATATCTTAACAAGCATTTGAGCCGTCCATGACTTTCATTGGTTTCTGTACAAAGAAATCTATCTGAGAAATGAATTATGTGTGTACGATTACATTAAATGTTTGATTTTAATACTTCATAATGATATTCATTGTTGTACATATGCAAATTTTTAACAATGAAAAATTCTAGTAAATACGACTACTATAGATGCCCATTGAAATGCTTTCAAACGTCTAAAACTGTTCAATTCCTGCATGAAATGAATAGATACTTTCTTGTACTGTAAATAAAATAAAGTATGCATATTTATTTAGTATATATTTGGTGGCCCGCAGTTTTTCCTCCTCACTACAAAGTTTAAGGTGGGTCTTCATAAATTCTGCACATCAATGAAAGCATTTTTAGTCAAGACAATGGTAGATCTGTTATATGAAGCTGTATTTTATCTATGGCTGTCTCTGTGTTTCAAAGATATTACAGTGTAACTTTTTTTTGATAAATATACATTATACAATAATTTATATTTCTTGCATTCTGTCCAAATGAGTCATAAGCAGAATGGCCTAGTTTTTAGATATAGGCTTTTAAAGTTTAGTCGATGTTCAGAAAAAGAATTTTTTTATTTTAAATATTGATGATAAAGCCAATTCTTAACAGTTTTTACACCTGATTTATGTTTTATATGTTTAATCTTAGTTGGTATGTTTGCAAATGCCTCTACATCTGAATAGTTGTTTCAACTTTAAATGCAATTTTCTCCCCTTTCTGAAATTTCACGTCCTAACTCTGCGGACTTCAAACAGCTATAACTTTCAAACAGAAGAATGATAGAGCTTTTCTGTTTGTTGTGTACAGGAATAAACTAGCTGATATGGACAGAATGTGTTGAGAATATCCCCCCCCCTCCCCCTCCTAACTCTTGACACACTGTACCGGTACTCTCATTCATACAAGTTGTAAAATTTACTTCACAACTTCATCTTACTGTCCAGCATAGGACCAGCTCCTAATATTAACAAAATGTCACCTCTACTTAGAGATTTGGCATAACATTTTGACCTGGTGACAAAGGTCGATTCCATATGGACTGGGAATGTGTGGAGTGCCACCTCGCCACTCATAGGAGCGGAGGGTTAGAAAACTTGATAATACACTACATGTTTTAACATTCCAAAAATAAAAAAAAAAAACTGCATGGAACTAAAACGACAATGTACCCCAAAACGTTTAGAAAAGAAACATTAATGGAAAACCTATTACCAAAACCACAACTAACCAACGGGGTCATTTAATAGACATTAGAACCAAGGCACAGGGGGAAAAAGAGGATTGAACCTGTTATGCTCGAACTCAGCAGGGCAAGCTTCATCATGTTGCACCTTTAGTTACCAAATGCACAGATTTGATCCTAAAATTGCTGTTTGCCTCCTGATATATCCACAACTAATTATAACAAATGTTTAATATGTTTGCAAGGCTGTATTTTTTCTTGTACAACATAAAACCATTGTTATGCTGTTTAAATAAATACATGAATGGTTTATAAATTTTTACAACAAAATGGACACGTTTGAATTTGTTTAACTATAGATATACTTGTGTTTCATGAGCAACTGCATTTGTATATGTAAAAAATCAAGCAAATCTTGCAATGAAGACAAGTCCTGTGAATGTAAAACTGAACACATGATGAGTTAGACTGTGATTTATTTATGTGAAAAACTATTATTTATAAGATGCTTTACGGTATACGTTGCTCATACATTTGACATCACTGGATGTGCAATTTATTTATGTTTGTAAATTTATCCGTTCTAATAAATTAAGTAAGAGAAATGGTTTGTTACAATTAAATGTTACTGACCATGTCAAAACATGAGTAGTTTGAAGATTGAGGTTTATTTTTAAAAGACATAAGAGACACCATTGTTATGTTGGCTCCAGCATTTGTAATTAAACAAAAAACAATTAAAAGATTAGATTTTTTTATTATCTTTATGGCCTTTTCAATATTAATCTAAAATTTGAAGTCTTCTAATACTTTTTATACTATAGACATAGCACAATCAATCTACTGAAAAGAACTTATTAAAAGATGGAGGGAAAAATGGGACTTAGCTATGACATTCTTTAATGTCTCAACATAAGCACAAAGCTTACATATTACAAATGATAAGAAAGTATACAGCAGTTCTGCATGAAAAAGAAAAACTAATTTTCCATTACAAAAGCAAAAAATGTTTAAAGCATATATTAATATATAATATTGTCTTATAAATAATATAATTAAAAAACTTTGTCATGGGAGTACATGTAAAAATTTGTCATAGAAGTAGATGTACTAAGAAAAACAAAATTTAAAAATTCCTTTCATATTACAAAAAATGGCAAATTTACGAGTAAATAGATGTATACCATACAATCTCAGAAATCTATAAATATGCTGGGGTCCCACAAAGTGAGTCTACATGTGGAATTTTGGGTTATGGAGCTATAAACATCACTAGAAAGGCTTTTAAAAGCTCTCTTAGACAGAGAACATTTTTTTACTTCTTAATTAGGCCCTGCGTTATTGCACTTGAAAGAAAAGAAACCCAAGTGGCCTAATGAAAAAAAATGGAGAGAATTGGTCTTAAAGCTTTCATGTTGCAAAGACCCAGAGGGCATAATCATGTTCTAACAACTTTTAAAACACATTAACGTTTTTTTCTTTGGATAGCCTCATAAGTGGACATGATGAAAAACATCATAAACTTTCAAATTATGCAAAAAAATTTTTTGAGTTAAAATTTGACCAAGTACTAAAAACATGCCTATTTATTTTTTAAATCAGCCGGCACTGCATGTAGACTCATTTTGTGGGATCTCTACACAGATATTGTCATGAAACACAACTCTGGATCAGATTCACATGGACATGAACATGGAGACCTACTTAATGCTATTTTTAAACTAATTATATTATCTTTGATTTCATGGATATCAATTTATTTTAATTATAAATGCTTGGTAAAAAATATTATGACAAGTAGCACAACCACAAAAAAAGATATGCAGCTGCCCAGCTTGATCCAATACATAGAGCTATTGAAGGAAAATTTACATTTAAGTTACTTTCTATAAACATTTGGAAAATGCACAAAGCACACAAAACAGCTCATCTTTGCCATTTTCAACCTGTCACCAGTCATAAATTGTGGTCACACACGAGTACAAAAGAGCAATAAAAAAGAAAACAGAGAAAAATTTTTACAAACTCAATACAGAATTTGTAAATGACATTTTATGGACATAAATTCCTTTCACAAACAGCCAAGTTCTAGACTCAAAGCTAACAACCGATTGCTGCACGCTAAAATTAAACAACTTGTTTTGCCCTCAAGGCACACATCAATTTCTTCCTCAATTACACTCAAGGTGGATGTAGCAGTAGTTGTGGTAGTTGCTTGCATTGTTAGTAATGGTGTTGCAGTAGCAATAGCAGTTAGTATAACTATTGCGATTATAAGTTTACATGTGCATTATGAATAAAATTAAAGATAATTCTGACACAACCTGAGCAGATTTGTAGAAAGGCAATCTGAATCTAACAAATATTTTAAAATTTTAAATATTGCAAGCACATCATCAAAATATTTCTCGATTTACTAAAGGCTTAAAACAGTTGAATCAAAACAGTACCTCATTTTACAATAATAAAGACACAACTTAAACATTGCAGAATTTTCATAATATTTTCTCTTTACACCTCTTCTAAACTACATTGAATTGCACCTCTTCTAAACTACATTGAATTGCAGATATAAACAAAATACATAGCAAAGTGTTGTTTAATAACAAATACTAAACAAACATAATTATGTGGTTCAGTTTACTGGCTGCTCTGGCTTTCATAAATTGCTACGCAAATTGATTTGCATTTCACTAAGAAAAAGTGCATGAAAAGATCACACAACGAATGGTCTTGCAAACAAATTAGATAAGTCAAATATCAGACTTTTAACCATCACAAATAATTTAAATTATTTAAACTGATTTTAAAAAAATGATAATGAATATGGGCAATTTAAAACGTTCGTTCCAGAGAGGAAGAGAAAGAAAGCTTGTAAATCACAACTTTTCGCATTTTGAACTGTGAAATCAGTCTTCATCAGACTCGCTGGATTTAGATGGCTGGTTGAAGATTAACGCTAAAAAGAAATGAAAGACTTGTAATTTGATTCATTGACCCAGCAATATGTATGAATATAATCTTCTCTTTCACCTGTAGAGTCATAGATGTCCAACCCTTGCTTAGACAGTGTCCAATCTGGAAAAACACATTGTGAACATTATAGTAAACTAAGAGAAACAAATGCGTTTGTAAAACCTAAAATTTAAATTTTATTGTATGCGCAACCAAAAACTACAATGCACTTTTCATGAAATTTAAAAAATGATAAAATAAAAGGTAATTCTCATATAATTTGAACTTCTAAAACTACTTTCTCTTCAGGGATTTTTGTGAAAAGTAAACATATTATGGTAAAAGTGTATGTTAAATTCATAAATAATTTGTCTATTTTGAGCAGCCTAATGGGTGGTAATCATTAAAAATAAACCGTTGAGGGGTGCTAAATTGGATTACTGTAAATTTTTTTCAAAACATCTTTGCCAGTTTATAAGATTTTTGAAAATATAAGGTTGTTTAGCACCCCTAACAGTTATTTATTACTTACCTTTCAACATATCTTCTTAGGTAGTTTCTAAAACAGGCAAGAAACATGTTTATTAGTTAATAAGTAAATCTATTACAAATGGGCATCACATGAAAAACCTTTACATCTTGAAACTAATTTTTTTTTGTTACATCGAATGTTTGCCGAGTGAAAAAAGAAGTGGTCACAGATAACATTTTCACCCAAACTCTCACCTCT